>SZYD01000174.1:0-67645 GCA_009363875.1 Mikania micrantha | reverse complement strand
AAGCATGTTAGGGTCTCATTACATGTCATCAATCTTGGTGATCTATGAATCAAGATAGAGTTTAACAAGTAGATGTTGATATTGTTTCATCATATGGCAATAAACTAAGGTCTTTTCTAAATTATAACAAGGAATCATGAAATTAGGATTGAAACTAAACAAGGGATTTGAGTTTCTAAGAAACTGGGTTTCTTAATCATACAACCAATTAAATACGTGTTGTTGACATCTATTACGTTAGTTCAACACACTTGGGAATTCAGTTGGGAAATCATGAGATCAAAACAATAAACTAAGGTAAGTGTGTTTATGTAAGCATTGACACCTATCCTTAGGAATTTCTAAAGAACATATGACTAGTCAAGATGATTCACTTGAATTATATAGTACAAGTTAATCAAAGAAGTTGATCAATAATCATTTGGAAATCAAAATTTAGTAATTTGGGCCCAAGGTTGATCCAATAGGATTAACCCAAGCCCATCATGTGTAAATTACATCCTTTCAAATTAATTACGTTTTAATAAAAGAAATTAAATTGTAAGCTTTGCTAAGTCAAAATAAGTGATTTTAACTTAATGTTTAACCTAAAATGAATTAATTTAAAAACATGTTAATTAAGAACTTGTAATGATAAATTATGGGATTAGGGTTACTAATGGGTAATGAGTTAGACTAGTTAGATGAAATCCTAGAAACACATTAGTAACATAGGACACTTAGTTGCACACCGAGACCGAAACCCTAGTCACGACTATTATAAATACTTATCGTATTCGAATTCTCTTAAAAACACCCAGGTACTGAAGATACATAAACCACAAGTAACGAGCGCGCATTTAGTGATAATTTATTTGCACGGCAACACAAGTGAGTTCATTGCCCCTTTTTAAACATTTTGTTTTCAAACGCGTGGCTGAGAAGCATGCATAAATTATTTTCATAAGATTATATTTACTTAAATGATTTTACTTAACATATGTTTATATGTATAATTGTTATCCTAATTCTGTTTAGGTATACAATATACATGATTTCAATATAAGTTGTTTATTCATTACGAGTATATAACTATTTCAACTTAAGAATTGTTTTCAAAGATCTATTTTCAAAGAACTAAAGATCTAAAGCAAAGAAATATTTCCAAAGGTCTACTTACAAAGAACTAAAGATCTATTTCCAAAGAACTAACGGTATACTATAAAGAACTATTTTCAGTAGTGTGTTGTCAAAGAACTAACGATCTATTTCAAAGAACTATGTACAAAGAAATATTTTCAAGGGTCTGACTGGGAAATATCAAAGATAGCATGTGCCAATCTCAGGTTTGAAAGATGTCCTAGCTAGACTGATCGAATATGAGGTCGCATGTTTAATGATATTTACAGTATTTCCTAACCATTTTGAGGAACATCTGGGAAATACTCAAAGATAACATGTGCCAAAAAACTAAAGAAGTATACGAACTACGGACGGTCTAAAGAACTATAAAAGCCTATATATCAAAAGAAGTCCTAGCTAGACTGATTGATTATAGGTCGCATGTTTGATGATATTTACAGATCTCCTTTACTACTAAGAACCCTGATTGCTAGACTAGTCTACTCGAGTTGACCAAGGCCCTATCATTAGGTCTTAGATTTTATTAAATGTTTATTTAATTATTTAACTAAGAATTTATTGAAATGTTTATACAAATGTTATGGTTGATCATGATTATGTGATGAACTTAAGGAATTAATAGAGATTTCAAATTTGTGGATTTACAAGAACTAAGAACTGAGGAACTAATGTGGTAATGGTTTGGGTAAAATGCTTAATTATCATTAACAACAGTGTCATATGTGGATTAGTATGTGGTGGGATGGCGTTTGGTCGAGTTGTAGGCTCGACCCTTTCGTATTCCCTATATATAAGCATACCGATCTGGATATTACATGTGATGTTAATGAGGTTAAGGTGGTTATCCAGGAGTTTAGCAAATGTTTCAGGTGCATGTTTAGAACTATGATGGAGACGGAATTGAATGGTAGGTAAAATGCTTAATTATTATTAACAATAGTGTCATATGGGGATTAGTATGTGGTGAGATGGCGTCTGGGCGGGTTGTATGCTCGACCCTTTCGTATGCCCTATATATAAGTATACCGATCTGGATATTACATGTGATGTTAATGAGGTTAAGGTTGTTACCAAAAAGGGTTTGCAAAGCTATTTTTCAAATACTAAAATTTCATGAACTCACCAACCATGTGTTGACTTGATCTTTTTGCATTACTTCTCAGGTGACGAATAGGTCAGTTAAGAAGTTACTGCTTTTGGACTAAGATGCCAGATAGTGGACCTAGTATTTTGGACCTGCATATTTTGGAACCTCATTTACAGATTATGTTGCATATCTTGTGCAGATACAAGATAGAAAACTTATGATGTTGATAGTAGATTTACATTGTTAAATTATGAACTAAACTGATGTAATTTAACTTTGTAATTCTATTCTCATTTAGCAGTTTCTCATTTATATATCGTGTGCAATGTAAACAGTCTGATCATTTCGATTATCATTCCCGATATCGCGCCCCGGGAACCTTTCGCCCGACGGGGAAGTCGATCCAACCTGCCGGCTCGAGGTGTGACAATGAACAACAAAACTTGGATGGGCCGCAAGGGTCAACAAGGAAGAGAACAAATGTGACAATGTGATAAGTCGCGGGTCAAGTCAAAAACAAAGGAGGAAGAGCTAGACCAATTTGACTCAAGATGATGTTTTGGGCCATCATTAGTGTAAAAAAAGAATGAATATTACAAGAATAGAAGGTGATTGTTGGATTAATCTTATAAATATCAATTAGTTTAAGGGTTACAAATTAGAAAGCTTAGTTTTTGATTGTTTTGATTTATTTAATTGAGTCTTTAGAGTTTAAGTTAGATTAGCTTACTTGTTTTGTTTTTCTTTTCTTTTTTTGTACAATATAATATCATATATACAAAACTTATAAACATATCACACTTTTTTTAAATAACTTATTGAACTTTTGATATATATCATTGAAATTTGTTTAACGTATAATTATATAATTGGTGTTAAATTCACTAAAAAGAACGTTTTATTTAAAAATATAGAAAACATCTTTTCTATACTGCATTTATAGTTTTTGTACATTATTTTAAGATATAGTAAAAAAGGTAGTAAACATAAATCCATATAAAAACAAATTCAATACAAAACTATATCTTTTAATATTTTTAGGCAAAATCTTGTAGTATGTTTAAAAACATCAAAAACATATTTTTGATGTTACGATTTTATTTTATTTTGTTTTTTTGTAATGTATTTTTGAATACAATTTGAAAAGCTAAAATACTGAATAAAAACATATATCTAGTAAAAAAACAAATCTAATACGAAAATAATTGTTTTTATGTTTTTTACAAAAAAAAATTATTTTATCTTCTCCATGGTAGTCATTGGTCCTTAAGTTGAGGTTTGCTAGTTGGAGCCATGGAAAAACCTAACACATTCTTGTAAGAATTGGCCTAAACGGCCGATTAATTAGCTCCTACGCACAAGACAGTTGTGCATCGTTTCGATTCTGGCTAATCGGCCGGAATAAAAATCAGGACTATGCAGACTAAATTGGGCCTAGGTGGCTAAATCGGTAGCAAATTGACCAAAAATAGCCCGGATTCCAACAAAAATTTCATTAAATTTTTATATTACGGAGAATATTTTGGTGACCTTAATTTCAAGTTGCAACGACATTTAAAATTCCGGTGATTTTTCCAGCAACAATTGAAAATTTTGAAATTTTTGCAAGCTGTGAGTGTGTGTAAAATGAACATTTTTATAAAAAATTAAGTTATATATATATAATTGTGAAAAATTACTTATAAAATTTCGATTTAGTTAATTATATTTAATCTTGATTAATCTTTAGTTCTTACACAAGAGCTCAACTAGCAGCTATAACATACATTGTAAGAGTTGTCGATGACTAACATGCATACACCTCATATAAAACTACAAATGACTTATGAATGAGTGTAAGAATAAGATTTTTGGTGCATTTTTAATAGCACCCTTGTTAAAACTTATACTACTTAGAATGACACATTGATCTTTGATTCCAAAATCGGTTGTACAAAACCCTGCAATGCATTTACACCGGTAGGTGTGAAAATTAAATTTATTTAATGAAATATAACAGAAGGAAAGGAAATGATTGCGATCTCCCCATTTTGAGATGATAATCAGATCTTTGGATGTTAGGTTCGTTGGGTACATGCCATTCAATAGTACAATTTGGTGATAAATCATGGAAGTCATAAATAAGGGTGGGGTTGCAAATTTGATTTCAATATGAAAAGTCCAACCTAACACACCTATGAGTTTTTAAATATATTTTTTTTTTATATTTTTAAAGTCACAATGTGCAATAGTACTTTATTATTTATTTATTTATTTTTTGAATGCTTCCTTCATTCAGAAATATAGCGCGATAACATTATATATATAGGATAGGACTCTCAAGAAAACCATTGTTTTCAAAAAACAAAGAAACCTCGTTTATAACCATTGATCTAAATGATCAATGACTATAATTAAACAATGACATTAATGTAATTAATTAAGATTCTTATGATTTATTATTAGTAATAAAGAATAATATAGGAACATAACATATTTTCTTTTCCTATTTATTTTTATAATTATGTTTCTCTCTCTTCTTTCATATTATTTAAAAAGTCAAAATTCTTTTATTTTTCAAAATACTAGTAACTATTTTTTACAACTACTATACAAGCAATCTTGTTCATACATATAATCCAATTACACATACGTAATAAATCAAAGTATATGTTTTTGTATACATTATCTGATTACATATATGTAATCATTTAAAACAAAACAAATTGTAAGCACATGTGTAACATGATTACGTATATGTAATCATAATTGGTGTATAAAGACAATGAACATCATTCATAAGCATTCAGTAAAACTGCTTACATATATGTAAGCATTACGTATAATCTGATTACATATATGCAATCAACAAAAAAAGAACAAATGTAACACATATAATCAGATCACATGTACGTAATCAACCAAATAAAAACAAATATAAGCACATATAATCTGATTACATATACGTAATCAACCAAATAAAAACAAATGTAAGCACATATCGTTGATTTGATATGGCAATTCGTTGACAATATGTAGTGGATTGGAGGCAGTGGGGATGGAAGTGACGATGAAAAAGGCGATGTGGTGGGGGGGAATAAGTGTCGATTAGGCTGATGAATCGGAGTAAGGGTCGATTAGGGCTGACAAATCAAAGTATGTATGAGGTGACGAAGAAAAAACGATGGGGGAGTAAGGGTCGATTGTGGCTGGTGAATCGAAGTAAGGGTGGATTAGGGCTGATGAATCAGAGTAAGTATGGATGTTGTAGAATAGGGAAATTGATGAAGGAAGTCGTCGGAGATGGTGGGAGGGAAATCCATGGTCGATGCTTTCGGTGGCTGGATGATGGAAGTCACCGGATTTGGTAGGAGGTAAATCAATGGTCGATGATTTCAATGATAATAGAAAACAAGGGATTTTAATTATATCATTACCAAAATTAGTGGGATGCAAGTGTACCAAAATGCCCTTTTAATAATTATTAAAAATAGAATTATAAATTATATGATTGTTCCATTTTGGTTTTCTCCAAAATAAGGAGTTTTTTTTTATGATCCGTCTCCTATATATAGGAAATGGTTCAATTGTTAACACTTCGTTATTGCGATAACCGAATAACTACATATTATTACTTTGGGACCCACATTAAAGTAAATGTAAAGGTGTATGTTTTTTCTTATTTTTTAATTAATGTAAGTGGGGCACACAATAATTACATTAATTAAAAAATAAGAAAAAAAAAACTACACCTTTAAATTTACTTAAATGTGGGCTCCAAAGTAATAAGTTGTAGTTATTCAGTTATCACAATAAGAAAGGGTTAGCAATTGATCATTCCCCTATATATATATGTGTGTGTGTGTATTTCAAGAAATAAGAATGAAAATGATATGTTGAAACAGTGTGGCCCGCTCATAATTCGGTTTCTTGATTTGAGATTTGTTCAAAGTTCGGTTTACTGTTTGAGATTACGAACTTAATTAAGGTTAGATCTAACAAAGTTGTAAAAACAAAGTTTTCATATAATTTATATTTTTCAACTATGTAATTTATAGAAATTATTGACGGATAGACGTGTTTAAGGTTGAACTAACAAATAATGGACAAGATCTATGTGACAATTACGTTGCAAGACCACGTCAACGTAATTGAAATCCACTTTATTAATACAATCATAATTGCAGTATGTTGAAATACGCGAGAAATCGTGAACGTGGATGAAAACCGAGAAAAAAACGGAGTTCCAAATTCTCCGAAATCGTATAAACAAGAAAAATTCAAAGATATTGCGCTCCGATACTCTTCGCGGTACGCCAAGGCTATTCAGGGTCTTCTTGGCGGTGCGCGAAGAGTCCAAAATATCTAAATTCCTCCGTATTTCTTCGCGGTACGCCAAACCCCTATCAGGCCCTCTTGACTGTACGACAAGACTAGGTCGGTTCAGAGATCAGATTGAAACATCAAAATTGCATGCATAATGTTAATATTTCATCTTCTCTCCTGACTCCAACACACAAACAAGATCAGGTTGAATTCTAGCACCCAAATCTTGGTTCTAAAGCCACTAGATAATCACAATCAAGCTAGGAATCAAGTCTACAACTTTAGATTATTGTTTTTCATCCGTGAATCTGTTCGAACGGGTAACGATTCATTTCTCCTACTAGTTTGATAATGTATAGATTAGATCTAGTTATTGAACGTAAATCAATAATTATTGTTGTTGATTATTGCCTAGATGATGGCTAGGAATGGTTAGAAAAGAAGAACTCGATGTGTTAACGGTTAAATCCTTGTTTTGATCCGTTATAATGCCCGATTATCATGAAACCATATCATGGATTATAATGTTTTTAACCATTTGATTGTAACAATGATCGTGATTGTCTTGATCATTCCTTGAAATGCTAAGTTAAATCCTAAGTGTTTTAAGCTAATGACAAGCATTAGGATAATCATTGGAATAACAATCTGAGTATGTGTTAACAGTCAGGTTGAGATATTGAATATGGTTATTAAACCTAATCCACTGTGATATATTCTTATGTTTCATGATATCTAAATGATCAATAACAAGGATTGACTATTCCTAAGCCAAAAATCCATCTGGAAACCGTTTCAGTGATATAATCAACAACAATACCTATTTGGTTAATCTGAGAACATTCTGATTAATCAAATGAGTCATCAACCTTTTATGAAGAACCTGAATCAGTTTAGGTTCCCACATTATCATACATTGTAAGATATTCAATGGAAATAACTGATTAAGAATTCAATATCAGTTTGACGACTTGAAATGCAATGTCCTTGACATTGAACATTAAAAAAGATATAATAAGTAAATTAAAACACAAATAACTTATAAAACATTAAGTAATGCAGAACTAAACCACAAACACAAGTCTGCACGTCATCTGTTGACTTCGACACTTCAGGTGAGTTTCGTACAACTCCTTTTCTTTTTCATGTTCTACAAACATCAGTGTATTACTGTAAAACTGTACTCAAACATATGATATGCTTCATTGTTATATGTGTGATTTCATGGGATTTTGCCCATAACTCTCTATCACGGTATCAAAAAGTCCTCATCTTTCGAACCGTATCTAGTGAACCCAGGTAGGGCCAAACATGAAACAATGTTAGTAATATTGACTAACAACCTATTTGCCGGGAGCTTGAAACTCCCCTTGGTGTAAATGTTTGATACATGTTTCCAATATCAGCTTAATGTATGTGATAAACATTAAGAATGAGGCACAAAGATATTTACCGACGGGTAGTATCTTCACAAAACAGAACATTTTAATCCGAAAGAAACTAGATATGGGTCCCATGGTTATCTTTGACATTGTGTATCAATAACTTGCATATCATATCATATTGTGTGGATCAATTATTACGAACTCACCAGCTTTGTGCTAACTTTTCAAAATTACAAATTTTTGCAGGTAGACAGTGACGAGTGAGAAATGCACAATCAAGCACTTGTAAATTAAGGAACTCAGTTTGTTATTATGTTTAAGTTGTGAACTGTAATTTGTGACTTGTAATAATGATATTATCCTTCTAATGTATTATCAGTAAGTTAAACTTTTGTGTTGTGATACCGGATCAAGTAAGTTACGCCCCATCTCTGATACATCACCACTATGCTTTCGCAACCTTCTCAGAGTGATCAGTGACATTATCAACAGGTGACGAGAGGTGGGGGTGTGACAATCTAATTTTTACTAAAGTTGTATTACAATTCATAGGAAAGATAATTGTCCCTTAGGATCCTCAAGAATTCAATATATGAGTTGTCACACCCTGACCGATAGCGGAATATGTCGAGGTGTGATAACGAATGTTCATTAGCTCATGGTTCTGTTATAATGTTTCGATATTTAATCGATCATCGTTAATCCACACAAACAACCATCATTAAACTCAAATAAATTCATTACAATATTCAAAACCAAACAATTTACAATTGAAATTCTAAACATGGTTTAAATATTTAACTAGATCAACTAAAGCCTACCCCAAGTGTTCACTATCTTCACCTAACCTTTTACACATGTAAATTAGATTCCTATCAACTAGTTGCATAGTTGGTTAGCACAAATACAAAGTTTATATGATATATAAGAAAATAGATTCAAATTCAAAGTTTAAAGCATTCATCTAGAGCATATGTTCTTATAAGTTTTCAAGGCATCATATATATCATAAAACTTCAAATAAGTGATCACTATTTATACAAAACATACAAAATAGTAATCATAGTCATCAATTAATCCTCAATAATGTCCTCAAACAAGTGTCAAATATACTTGTAAATCAAGGCTTGAAAGACCAAGATTTAGCATGTAATCTACAAGTTTGCAATGTGTACAATTCACCTTTTTAACACAAAGACTTAAATCAAAACGAAGAAGCTATCTGACCATTCTTATGCAACTTTTGTATCGAATAATGCATACAAAGAGTTCAAGCACACATCTTTCAACATGTAATGGTATATAATTAAAGTCAATCTCTAAAGATGAAGTCATTGCATCATTAATGTTGTGACTGTAAGCATAACATAATTTGTATAGGACATATGTAAATTCCTAAAACATTACAAAAATGTAAAGAAGGGTGTATGAATGTACTCATCTGGTTGTTTGCTTACAAAGTCCAAAAATGATTGATAAGAATGTATGAGTCAATGATTAATCGTCACCCTAAAGTTCATGGGCATATCTTAATAAGTTAAGTAATATTCCTCATGTTTGAGCGTAATGCCTTAAATCTATGGCTACTATTGATTTCCTAATACTAACATGTTTATAATAGAAATAATTATTGTCGTTAGCTTGAATGATAATTTTAAAATATACATTAAATACTTCCATTACTTCACACATAAATAAAGATAGTAGAATATTAATGTTGCATATTCTAAATTATTTTATTTTAAAATGTAATTTATTATTATATTTAGAAAACTAGAATTTAATAAGGATTTTATTAGATTTATATGCAAGCTAATAATAATATTTTATTTAATTAAAAGTAACATGCTTTAAGAATATATTTAAATAATCAAGATTAGAGCAGTGGAACAATGGGAGAGACCACGAACCCCAACTGAAATTCGTCAATTTTTAGGACTGGTAGGTTATTACCGGCGATTCATTAAGAACTTTTCAAAAATAGCCTTGCCACTAACAACTTTGACACAGAAAAATCAATAGTTTATATGGGGTTCCCAACAAGAGGAGGCATTGCAACTGTTGAAAAACAAACCCTACAACGCGCATATACTTGCACTACCGAATGGTACCGATACATTCACGGTATACTGTGATGCTTCTTGTTAGGGTCTTGGGTGCGTGTTAATACAGAAAGACAAGGTAATTGCTTATGCTTCTCGACAGTTAAAAATACACGAGAAGAACTATACCACTCATGATATAGAACTTGGTACAGTGGTGTTTGCACTTAATATTTGGAGACATTATCTATACAGAACAAAGTGTATTGAATACACTGACCTCAAAAGTCTTCAACACATTCTAGATCAAAAGATGTTGAACATGCGACAAAGGTGATGGGTAGAACTTTTAAATGACTATGATTGTGAAATTCGTTATCATCCCGGAAAATCGAATGTCGTAGCCAATGCCTTTAGTAGCAAGGAACGAGTCAAACATTTACGTGTGAGAGCATTAGGAATGATTATTCAAACTAGTCTAACTCCTCAAATTAGAGAGATTCAGCAACAAGATTTACAAGCAACGAACTACACAGCTGAGGAACTAAAAGGGTTAGACAAACAACTAGAAACCAAAACTAATGAAGTATTGTACTTCAAAAGCCGAATATGGATACCACTATTCGGTAACATTAGAACAATCATTTTGGATGAATCGCACAAATCCAAGTATTATATTCATTCAGGTGCCAATAAAATGTATAAGGGCCTTAGGGACTTTTATTGGTGGCCTGGGATGAAGAAACACATAGCAGAATACGTTGATAGATGTTTAACATGTCTTAAGGTTAAGGCAGAACGTCAATGACCTTCTGGGTTATTACAACAACTGAAGATTCCCATGTGAAAATGGGATCAGATCTCTATGGATTTCATTACCAAATTACCCAGAACGTCCCACAATCATGACTTTATATGGATTTCATTACCAAATTACCAAATTGCCTTACTAAATCTGCGCATTTCTTGCCAATCCGAGAAGATTATACCATGGATCGACTAGCTAAACTATATGTCAATGATATTGTATCCCGACATGGAGTACCAATCTCTATCATTTCTGACAGAGATAGTCGATTTATGTCACGATTTTGGCAAACTCTTCAAAATGCTTTGCACACGCAAATCAATATGAGCACAGCTTATCACCCATAAATGGATGGACAAACCAAATGAACGAATCAAACTCTTGAAGATATGCTCAGAAGCTGTGTGATTGATTTCAGAGGTAGCTGGGATATTCATCTTCCACTTGTTGAATCCTTATACAATAGCAGTTACCATACCAGTTTTCAATGCGCTTCATTTGAAGCACTCTATGGACGTAAATGTCGATCTCCTATCTGCTGGTCGGAGGTAGGTGAAAGTCAGATTATTGGCCCAGAACTCATACAAGAAACTACACACAAGATCGCAGTAATTCAAGAGCGAATCAAAGCTGCACGCGAACGTCAAAAGATTTATGTTGATAATCGTCGGAGACCACTGAATTCCAAGTAGATGATCGAGTTACGTTGAAAGTTTCACCATGGAAATGCATTTTCATATTTGGAAAGTGAGGTAAACTCTAACCAAGATTTGTAGGACCATTCAAAATTTTAGAACGAATTGGAACAGTAGCCTACAGACTTGAATTACCTCCTAACCTTAGTAACATTCACGATGTCTTTCACGTATCAAATCTAAAAAAGCGCCTAACCGATGAATCATTGATCGTACCTCTTGAAGAAATTCAGATCGATAACAAATTTCAGTTTACCGAGGAACCAGTAAAAGTAATGGATTGAGAGGTCAAAGTGCTGAAACAAAGCCGCATTCCAATCGTTAGAGTTAGATGGAAATCTCAACGTGGACCTGACTACACATGAGAACGTGAGGATCGTATGAAAGAAAATATCCATAATTGTTTTCATAAACGATTGTCATCAGATAATTCTTCACCAAATTTAGGGATGAAATTTCTTTAATAGGAGGAAACTATGACAATTACATCTAAAAGCCATGTCATTCTTGTTTGAAATCCACATTAATTGAACGTTTGTGATTATCACAATTTTATAATACACGAGAAATCGTGAACATGGGTGAAAACCGTGCGAGAAACGGAGTTCTCAATTCTTCGGAATCGTAAAAACAAGAAAAATTCGAAGTTATTGTGCTTCGGAACTCTTCGCGGTACGCCAAGGTGGTTTTGAGGTTCCTTGGTGATACGCGATAAGTCCAAAATATCTAATTTCCTCCGGATTTCTTCGCGGTACACCAAGACCCTTTTCAGGCTTTTTGGCAGTACGCGAATAGTAGGTCGGTTTAAAGAATCAGATTGAAAAATCAGAATTGCATGCAAACTCACATTTCTTCTTCTCTCTCGAACATGCTCACCCAAAAATCGATCTGATCAAACTCCAAGTACCAGAATTCAGTTTCTAAGCTGTAGGATCATCATAATTTAATTAGGGATCATCTCTGCAACACCTGATTGTTGTTTTTCATCCAAGAATCCGCACAAACGGGTAACGATTCGTTTTATCCTACTTGTTGATAATGCATAGATTAGATCTATTTTTTGAACGTTTGTTGTTGATTATTGCTTAGATGATGGCTAGTAATGGTTAGAAACGAAGAACTTGATATGTTAACGGTTAAATCCTTGTTTTGATCCGTTATAATGCTTGATTATCATGAAACTATATCATAGATTATAATGGTTTAAACCATTTTATTGTAACAATGATTGTGATTGTCTCGATCATTCCTTGAAATGCTAGGTTAAATCAAAGTGTTTTAAGCTAATGACACGCATTAAGATAATCATCAGAACAACGATCTGATGTTTATGTTAACAGTCAGATTAGTATATTTAATATGGTTATTAAACCTATTCTAATATCACATTCCTATGTTTCATGATATTCAAATGAACAAATAACAAGGATTGACTATTCCAAAGCCAGAAATCCATCTGGAAATTATTTCAGTGATATAATCAACAACAATGCCTATTTTGTTAATCTGAGAATATTCTGATTAATTAAATTAGTCATCAACCTTGTGTGAGAAACTTGAATCATTGTAGGTTCCCACATTATCATACATTGAATGTTGTTTAATCAAAATAACTGATTAAGGTTTTAATATTAGTTTGATGACTCAAAATGCAATGTCCTTGACATTGAACGTTCAGAAAGATCTAATAAGTAAGTTAAAACACAAATAACTTATAAAACATTAGGTAATGCATTATTAAACCATAGATACAAGTCTGCGTGTTGTTTGTTAACCTTGATATCTCAGGTGAGTTTTGCACAACCCCTTTTCTTTTCATTGTTATAGAAACATCGGGGTATCACTATGAAACTTTTCTTGAACATATGATATGTATCGCTGTTATCTATGTGATTTCATGTGAACATGTGGGATTTCATGGGATTTTTCCTATAACTCTCTATCACGATATCAAAAAGTCCTCATCTTTTAAACCGTATCAGGTGAACACATGTGGGGCTGAACAGGAAACAATGATAGTACTATTGGTTGACAACCCATTTGCCGGAAGCTTGCAACTCTCCTTACTGTAAATGGTTGTTACCTGTTTCCAATATCAGCTTAATGTTTGTGATAGACATTAAGAATGAGGCACTAAGATATTTACCGACGGGTAGTATCTTCACATAACATAACATTTCAGTCCGAAAGAAACTAGATATGGGTCCCATGGTTAACTTTGGAACTTTGTATCAGTAACTTGCATATCATATCATATTGTGTGGATCAATCATTATGAACTCACCAGCTTTGTGCTTACCTTTCAAACTTACAAATTTTTGCAGGTAGACAGTGACAACGGGCGAGGGATGCACAATCATGCACTGGTACTTAAGTATCTTAGTTTGTTTAGTATGTATAAGTTGAGAACAGTATCTTGTGGCTTGTAATAAAGCTATTATCCTTGTAACGTTTTATTTGTAAGTTAACCTTGTGTGTTGTGATACCGGATCAAGTAAGTTACACCTCATCTCTGAGACATCACCGCTATGCTTCCACAACCTTCTCAAAGTGATCAGGGACATCATCATCTGGTGACGAAAGGTGGGGTGTGGCATTAAACATGAAAAAAAAAGTCAAACAATGGATAAAACTTCTATTCATTGATAATATAAGCTTTATACATTCATAGACGTCTATTACAATGAACTAGGGGCAAAAGATTCATCTACATACTTCCCCTTGGACCTACTTTTGAACTTTTGCAGCTTAAGTCTTCAAGAACTACTGTGAAAGAGCCTTTCAGTCAGAGTCGGCGTTGACATCAAAGGCAAAACACAACCGGATGACCCTCATATAATCTAGTGCCTGCTCCATATCAGCAAGGTCAAAGAAAATCTGACATCTGTACAAAGTTTTTACATCCTCTTCTGACAGATTGGTTATCCACATGGGATCAAAAATGCATATGGTATCCTATTGTTTTTCTTGACATAAAACTATCACAGCCTCTGTAGTTCTGTCGTCATAATTCCACCATTTGAAGTGGCTGGAAAAGTTCTGAGTCATCTTCCACAAGGGAATCTTGTTCATCACCTTACGTGGCAACCACTTCAGAATGACATAATGCCTTTTGGATTGGACATCAATCTCTGGCAGATAATATCGTTCAGGTTGCTTAGGATGGAAGTTAACCCACTTCTTCCTGTACTCAAATTGGATTTACCTCGCACACCAGGAAAACAGTCCTGAGGATTCACTGTACAACATCCTCAGACGTGCTAATTGATTGACTACAAAGCCCGGAAACGTCTTGAAATCATGCGGGAACCTGAAATACTGTATTCCCCTCTCTCGTTTCACTACATTGCAACATAAACCATCAAAGTATGCCAAACTAATTATGCAACCTCCGAACTCAAATCCTTTGGTTATGTAGACTTTGGTGTATTGAGTTGGAGGAGAAGGAAAATTGTTTGTCCTCAACACTACCCAATACGCTGCCCATTCTTGATTTCTTTATTGAATGTCCTTTACATATGATTCATTGTCACTGAATTTCTCGTCAATCTTACGATTAAGCTCCTCTTCTAAATGTTGACCGAATAAATCAACCAAACTAGGCTGTAACCTTTGAGATTTTCGTAAATAAATTAAAAATGCAATTGTGATTTCGAATCTTATAATTATGATAACATTTGAATTATTTTAACAAACAAAAATATACAAAATACATTATGTGTGTATATATATATATTATATTTGAATTTCAATAAAATTAAATATACACACACATATATAAGAATTTGAAAATTGATTCAAAAATATGAATAAATTTTACAAGTTGTTCAAAAATAACTTTTATTTAACTAAGATAATATATATTTGATTTGAAATAAATAATATTATGATTATAGTTTAGTCTATTTTATAAGTATGTTATAAAACTTATTATTTTTAACAAATAATTATTTAAAATAAACATTAACAACACCAAAACTTTACTTGATTATTAAAAGATTTACTAATTTTAATAGTTTTGTAAAAACCTTAATAACTATTATAATGTCTAAGTTAAAAATTATAAAGGACTTGTATTTATTATAATTTTTATAAACTTATAATAAGGTTTTTTTTATAAAGGGATAACATAAAGTAAATTTGAGGAGTAATATGTAAAAAAAAAAAAAAAAAAAAAAACTAAAAGTTTGTTTAGTGTTGTGGTCAAAAGATAACAAAAGATGAAACTCTAAGGACTATATTGTAAATTTGGTTCATCTTCTTGGATTCAATTCACAGCCACGACACCACCATCCTCCGATCGGTTTCTTGGTTCTAAATCAAAATCAAAACGTAATTTTAAATGCAATTGATAACCCATATGCGTTTCTACACGATCTTGATTGAAACCGAACCAATTAATTACAAAAAATTAACTCCGGTTGATGCTTTACCTATAACCGAACGATAAGCATTAAACACACATTCGAATTCGACTCAAACCAACACTAAAATCAAATTCATTATACAGTAAGCTAGGCAACTTCTTTTTGAACCGAACGATACCAAGAAAGCCTTCTGAAACCTCCCCAAGATCGTATTCGAGATAGTCGAACCTCACGAGATACATCCTACTCAAACTCATTCAGTTCGACATCAAATCAGGTAAGTATTAGATGATTTCTGATCGGTTTTACACGGGGATTAATAGCCCCTTGATTATAACAAATCATAATCAACAAATCATTCGATTCAAATTCTAGGGTTCATATGGTTTCAATAAGATAATAAATCTAAGAATATTACAAGGAAACAAGGATCAGATCAATAAACTTCATTTAGCCTAGTGGTAAAACCCGAAGGTTTTGAGGTTATGGATCAGGGTTCGAATCCTAAGGGAACCGGGTTATTTTTAATTTTTTTTTTCTTTCTGATTTTATCTAATTAATTCACTAAAAATCAATTCCAAAATTTTTTTTTTATAAATTTAATTTTGTAAATTCTGGAGTTATCAAAGGAATATTCTGAAACATTTGTTTTTATTAATTTAAAAAAAATAGTTTTATAAACTTAATCTTTATCATGTTAAACCTATTATATAAATAAGTGTTAATCTAAAATAAATAGTATAAAAGTTTAGAAAAATTAAATTCAGTATTTCTAAACAAACTGTATAATAACAGAAAGCGACATTTTTATAAAATCAGTTTTATAAATGTATAAAACATAAATCGGTATTAACTGAATTAATATGTAAAAATAGTAAACGAAGTCTAAAAATTATGAAATTTTACAGAAAACTATAAAACATTATTATTAAGCTTCTGTAATGTTTTCAAGATTTTTAGAAACTATTTAGTATTATTTTACAATTAAAGGATTTAAATAATGATTTAAATCATTTATCATACTTTTAAATATATAAAAATTCTAAGAAAATTATTTTATACTCTAAAAATATTATTAACACAGAAACACATTTTTAATCTAATAAATTGTATTATTTTATTATAAATGCAAATTATTACCTTCAAACACCTTTATAAACATAGATAGGTTTATAAATGTATATTAGAAAAAAGAAAATTTATATATTATTATGATATTAGACATTTATAAAACACCTATTATATTTTATTTATTATCTAAATAAAATATCATAACTCGTATTCATATTATAATAATCATGAGTCTTATATTCATAATTTGTTTTATAAAGCTAATACAAAATTCTTAGAACCAAAAACCTTAGTCTAGATTCCAAAACTTTAGGAATACTATTGTGAATAGGATTCCTTAGTTTAGGATCAAAGTAGCAATCTAGATTGTTTATTCATTCATACTTATTCATTTTATGGTAACGTACGATTCGGCATTTAACAACAATTGTTGTTATACCACTTGGTTATCGCTACACAACCCGTGAGTTTATCTCATCTTCCCTCTTTTACATTTTTGTAATCTTTTGGGATGTTACACATGTTGTATTCAAACATTATTCAAACTTTAGAAATCATTCAAAACATGATGCAAGCTTTGAATCTAGTTAGTCTTTGTGTTAATTGTTATGTGTAATACTTGTTGTGATTATTTGTTATTGCCAGTCAAGCAAGCATTAGTATTTAGTAACCTAATATGTGTTAGATACCATATTCGCATTGGCTTTTGTCATTGTGTTAAAAAGGTGAAAAATACATTTAGCAAACTTGTTGAATTACAAATGTTAGTTCATTTGTATGAATACTTGTTTGGACACAAGCATTGGGATTATTCATTCATTCTTATCAAACTTGTTATTGTTCATACTTTTAATACATGCTAGTTAGATTTATGTTTGCATCTTTTATATATATGTATATCAAATGTATGTGATACTCACCAACTATGCAAATAGTTGATCAAAACTCTATTTTACATGTGTAACAGGTTTAAGCTATGGATGAAGATCATTTAGGAATCATGAGACCTAGTTAATTTTAATCAAGTTATTGTATTGAATTTATGATGTAATGTATAGTTTGTATGTAATTGAATGATTATGTTAAATGACATTTATGTTGATTTTAAATGGAATGTTTAAATATTGAAACTTACAAATAGCACCATGAGTTATGAACAATCACAATCACGCCTCGACGTATTCCGCCGTCGGTCGGGGTGTGACATAGGCAATTCCTCTTCTGTAGAGGTGTACTTTTTAGGCTTCTCTTCATCAACATCTTCCAAGATGACCTCATCAATGTCATCATAGTTTTCAGGAGTGGGGAGATCGGATGCAGGAATAGCCTCATCATCAATGATAATATCATCTGGATATAGTCTAAACAGCTCAGCTATTTGCTCCTTTGTCAAACAGTGAATAATCCCCCCTTCCTCTTTGTCATAGCTAACTTGAATGTTGTATGATGCTTTGAGAATCTAGAATCATCGTCAACGTATCATCCAAACGACGTCTCAGAGGCACAACATCGACTTCTTCAGTAGCCTGACTCTTATCCGATGGTTTGGAGGATGACTCAGGAGCTTTATCTTGCTTAGTCTTCCTTCATTGTTCATCTTGGGTGGACTGCACTGCAGTACCAAAAGAAACTATAACGGCATCCCCAGTTCAAGGATGAGTGATTTTTGTTTGAGTGTTCATTGCTCGGGTGGATCTATATGCTCCGGGGTGGTGAGACGAGGTGTAGCACGGTCTAGTCAGTTCGGCTTGACCGGAGTGGATCTCAACTCAAGCATAACTAGATTTCACTCACCCACGTTCCCAATACTTGATGCGATGACTCTAGCCCCATGTCGGCTTCATTGACGAGCCTTCAGCAGGGTATGGCACTCAGGTTCTTAACCCAGGGAGAAGTCTTTCTTCATAGATACAAACACTTGTTGCTGATCTAAAAAAGATATTCTCCCGTGGGCGTTAGTGTACGTTTATCATTTTTCACTCATCGTCATATCTGTTTGATTTTTCCAATCCATCATAATCTACCTGCTCTTCGTCGTCATCATCTTTGTCTTCGTCTTGGGGGTCATCAGAGTCAGGTTTGAATCCCAAAAGCCATGGAATTTTGTCTTTTAGGCATTCAACTGCCTCAGATACACATTGTTTCTCCAATTTCAGGCTGATTATATGGTTTTCATGACCTTGGATTGTCAGGGAGAGCTGTTGTTGATCCTCTGCTGACATGAGTAGTTGTGACTCAAGTTCAGCATTGTGTGCTCTGATATCAGCATGTTGATCGGCAGATTGCAGCAGCAGGGCGACCTGTTCATTGACCCATAGATAAGTTGTGCAAAAGCCAGATCTTTTTGGTTGCTCCTCTCCATTAGTCGAATCACCAAACTGTTCGAATTGCCCAGCTGTTCAGCAATTGAGACAGTTGGCATGAATGTGTCAGTGTAGATGATGGATGGACCGGTCGTAGCAACTACAAACACGGCGGCGGTAGCAGAGGAGGACAGGGAAGGTGTAGCAGTGGAACGTGTCGGAATAGTCCCAGACCTGGAAAGTGAAGAAACCGGGACTGTTGCAGCAGCTATGACAGTAGAAGCTGCAACGGACATCGATTCTGTCCTTCTCTGAAAGATGAATCTTGTCCTTCTCATCTTCACTGCAGGTGAAGAAGTCTGAGTTGGAGCCTCAATGGTAGTGGTGATGGGAGCGATAGAGAACTCAGGGATTAAGTTTGGATCTTTGATTTCTTCATCTCTTGAGGCCTTTTCTCTTGGCCTTTTCCTGGTCCACACCTGCCTTGTCCCAACAAATGTAGTCATGAACTTGTCATTTGTCTTTCCGATTTAGACACATATTTGAAGGAAATGTCCTCTAGGTTAATATCCTCTAGATTCAATGGGGGCTGCTCCTTCGTGGCAGGTGTAGACTCAGGCACACTGATCTCAACAGTGGAAGATAAAGTGGAAATAGTAGTGGTAGGAGCACCCATGTCATGATCACTATCGCCATCATCATCCTCATCATCATCGTTATCAATAATATCCTCATCATCTGAATTTGATTCTTCATGCCTCCACCTCATCCTAAAAGGTGCAACGTACTCTAGGTTGAGGAGGTGTCCGAAAAAGCGACGAGACGGGGGCTTAACATCCTTTCCCCTATAAGATTGAACTCATTTGAGCGTGGTCCTATCATGTGCTCCAACTGGATGATGTCTGCATTGATCATTGGAAGATCAGGTAGTCTCGCATCAAATACCATCTGCAAAAACCTAAGGTACATCAGATACTTCTTGTCTCCCTCTAAGTTGACATTTTCCTTCATGTGCATGAATACCATCTCGGAAAAGTTGAATGGAATATTCAGCACTAGTGAAACAAAAGGATACTGAAAAGTCTCTCGTAACTCATCAAAGCCGCCACGCCTTGATCCCAAGCAGTGAAGTAAAACGTGACAAAGATACTGGAAAAGCGGGCATATGTTTTCTTTGTTGAGAATACCAATAGACAAAGATACTTGTCCAAAGTCACTAGATGATCTGGAAAGTCTTGAAAACCACACATCCTCCTGATGTGTTCAGTGGGGACAACATCCTTCCTCCTACCGTTCCTCGTATGACCGGTTGCTCGACTGTGCAATCAATGTTGGTGAATGTACAGAAAGATCTTTGGTATGAAAGATAAGGAACATGAACAACTGAGATAGCAGTGAATATACATGATCGATAATATCAACAAACTCTCCAGAATTCTTTGTAGTAGGATCGAGATGCGCACATATGTTGTTCTTGGGTGCGGCTTTGAGATTTTCCTTTCTGTAAACAAAAACAAACATATGTGTCAGTTTAGATTAACAGAAACATAAAAACAAGAGACTTTGATATCAAAAGGGTCTTCATTCGTGCGAATGACTCATAAGAATGAGTCTATTCATGCGATTGATCACTTATGCGAATGAGGTTGAGTAACAAAGGAGCCACAGATATGAATGAGCTTTCAGAATGGACTCATTCGCATGAATGAGTTCATTCGTATGACAGATGTCCTGTAAAACCCTTTTCCCTGAAAATCAAGAATTAATACAAAAAAATCTATCACATTATGTTCAGAGAGGGTTGATGATCATGTAATAATGGCTTTTATATTTATTTAGAGTCATTTAAATGGTTTGTTAATCACTGATAAGTCCAAATTCTAAAATCCTAAATAAACCATTGGTTCTTGGACTAAATCCAACCCAAACTTGATGAATTTGATCCCATTAGTACCTGAAATGATAAACGAGAGTTACACGACTAGAATAGATCAAAAATAACAAAAGATATGATGGAAAAAGTAGAGGATCGACCTCGGGCGAATGAGGATATACACACAGTAAACGAATGAGGAATAGGGGCAAATGGATTTGAGAGGTGAATAAACCGCATTAAATGTTGTTTCCCACTCAAGTCAACTTGTTAAACTCAAATCCAGATGACAATTCATCTCAGCATAACTTAAGACCTATGATCATAGATCCTATATATAAGGTTCCAATTAATCATATTTTTGTATTTTTCTTTTGATAACCACTTAAGATCAACATAGTTTCATGGACCGCTTCAACTAGGTCTTTACAAAGCATCATGACGCATGTAAGACTTATATTGACTAAGATTTTGTTCTATCCAAATGGATGGCATCAACTAGAGTATATGGCACATATATGGAATCAAAATTAGTATCTTTTTCTATTTTATGGCTTATACCCAGTGTATGGCACGTGTACAGAGTCGGAATTGACTTTATTTTTGTTTGATGTAATCATTCTTATCTGAATGGATGGATTCAGCTAGACTGAGACCCAGCAATGTGGCACATATACGGACTTGAAATCAAGTATCCTTGGAAACCTCATAAGTTTTATTATAACATATGTATGCTTGATTTTAATCATTAATGTTTATTCCTTCAACCAGTTTTTAGAAGGATTCCCACAAATCAAACATTTTGAATGATCACATGTGTTCAAGAGTCAGTAAGCGAAGTCTGCCAATATATCACATCATAGAACCCATATGCTTTCAGTTTATGCAATTTAAGCTTCGCCTTCAAGCATATGACTAGCAAATTATCACTTCCTAATTAGGTTGGATCAATTTCTCATTTTCTTAATTTTTTTTAATGTTTTTGGTTTTTCAGCATGAAGTGCTTTTTCTCTTCCTAAAATCCTAACACATAAAATCTTTTTGGGTTTTTGGATTTTATAAAGAAATTTTGACAAACATATGTACAAAAATAAGAAAATGATCATTGGTTAGACTTAGTTCCATGAATGAATTCACCATTCTTGGAGACCCCATTAGCTGATAGCAGATATAAAAAACTGGGTTTGTCAAAAGCTTTGGTATAGAGATCGGCTCTTTGGTGGTCGGTGTGAATCTTAACAACATCAATTAATTTCTTTTCAAAACAGTCACGTATAAAGTAATATTTGATTCCTATGCTTTTTGTTTTTGAGTGTTGTACAAGATTTTTAGTGACGCCAATGGCAACATTGTAATCAACATAGACAGGGGTGTTAGAAAATTGCAAATCGTAGTTCCTCAGCTGTTGTTGAATCCAAATGATATATGAGCAGCAACTTGCGATGGTAATGTACTCATCTTCACAAGTGGAAGTATAAAATGACGACTGCAACTTTGCCAAGTAACCAGTCGGTTGCCAAAGAATTGCCACCCCGCAGAAGTGGATTTGTAGCCACGATTGTAGCCATTGTAATCCGAATCACTATAACCAGTAAGTTCCAAGTTATCATCATTAGGATACCATAATCCAAGATATGGGGTACCCTTCAATAATGAAAAATCCTTTTTATGGAAATAAGATGAGGGATTCTTGGCTTTGACTGGTAGCGTGCACACATGCAAGTAGCAAACATGATATCTGGTCGATATTCAGTGAGATACATGAGAAACCCGATCATCCCATGATGCAGAGTGACATCAATTAACTCCCCCTTTTCATCTAGATGAATCACGTGATTAAGAGCCAGTGAGGTACCAGCAGCTTTTGCGTCTAACATACTGAATCGACTCAGTGTGTCACCAACATACTTGGTTTGATGGATAAATATCCCTGCCTTATTTTGATCCACCTGCAATCCAAGAAAGAACTTCATCTCTCCCATTGTAGGGGTGTGCATTAAACCAAAAAAACCGATCCAGAACCGAAAAAACCAAAAACCCAAACCGAAAAACTGAACCCAAATAAAAACCGACGGGTTTGGGTTAAGATTTCACAAAAACCGAAAATTTGGGTCCGGTTTCGGTTTTAACTAAAATAAAAACCGAAAAAACTGAACCGACCCATTTATTTATATTTATATTTATATTTATATTTTTACTATATATATATATATATATATATATATATATATGGATTAATACCCAAATAAATATCTCAAGACATCAAAAAGACCAAAGGGCAAAGGAAATGATGGTAATCCCAATTCCCAAAAGTCTTTGTCGTTTCATTTTCCTTTCCACCTAGTTCAAAATCCTGCAGGTCATCTTCTCATTATCAGTTTTTTTCCTTTGGCAGCTCCTTTATCACCATTCACCACCTCTTCATGTTGCTATTGATGAAAGGCTTTTTATTTCATTTTCGTTGACTACCAATATCGTCATCCGTAATCAGGTGAGGTAGTTTGCGACATAATCTTTGATTATTTGTTACTAATTTTATGAATGTGTGATTTTATGTGACTGATAATTGATTGTGGTACTATTTCGATAATCAATTTTATTTTATCTTTTTACCTGTTTTTTGTTGTAGATGGAACCATCAAGTGGTAATACTCCTACAGTTAATGTTAATGATGAAAATGAGAATAAACCGGTCATTAACTTGGATGATGAAGTCGTAGAAAAGACGTCAAGGCAACGATCATAAGTATGGGAGCATATGACTATTGATAAAGAAACTAAAAGAGTAAGATGTTCATATTGCAAGCATTTGTTTGCAGGGGATTTAAAAAAAATGGTACAAGTCATTTGTCAAATCATTTGAAAAATGTGTACCAAAAGTCACCTGTTTATAACCAAAAAGATAAGAGACAATCAACTTTAAGTCTTAAACCTAAGACTTTGAGTGATGGTAACTTGACTTCCCACATGTTCAATCAAGAAAAATGCAGAAAAATGCTAGCTCGAATGTGTGTAAAAGATAATAGGCCTTTTAGTATTGTTGAAGATGAGGGTTTTAGAGAGTTTGTGTGGGAGTTATATCCTATGTTTGGGTTTCCTTCTCGATGGACAGTTGCTAGAGACTGTTGGTCAATGTATGAAGAAGAGAGAAAAAAACTTAAAGAACTTTTAAGAAATGAAACTATTTCTCTTACTACTGACACATGGACTTCTGTTCAAAATTTCAACTATATGTGCCTTACAGCACATTGGATTGATGAGGATTGGGTTATAAAAAAAAATTCTTAACTTTTGTCAAATTCCAAATCACAAAGGGGAAACGATAGGAAGATTGGTGTATAGGTGCCTACAAGAATATATGGGGAATTGATAGGGTTTTTACTGTCACTGTGGATAATGTTTCATCAAATGATGGTGCAATTAAATTTTTAAAAACAATGCTTAAGGGTCCATATTCCATCTTAGATTGCAAGTATTTACATTTAAGATATAATGCTCACATTATCAATCTTGTTGTGAGAGATGGTTTGGATGAGCAGTTTAACTCTATAAGTAGAATAAGAAATGCTATTAGATATTTGAGATCATCTCCTTCCAGGTTTCAAAGATAGTGTAAAATTTGTAGAAATCGAATGCAAAAAGAAACCATGCCTTGATGTTGAAATCCGATGGAATTCCACGTTTTTAATGTTGGAAACGGCGGTTGAGTATAGAGAAGAAAGTAAAAGGAGATGGTACGTATGATGTATTAGGTTGGTGGAAGCTAAATTCAAAAAACTTTTCTATTCTTTCTCAAGTTGCTAAGCATGTTTTAGGAATTCCTGTCTCCACCGTTGCATCCGAGTCGGCATTTAGTACTGGTGGGAGAGTTATAGATAAATATAGAAGCTCTCTAACACCAAAAACCGTCAAGTCATTGATTTGTTTACAAGATTGGCTACGATTTTCGTCAATGGATCTAGAGGTTTCGCATCTTCACGGACTACAACCGAAGACTTTGTTGATAATTTGGAGAAAATAGAAGACGGTAACTATTTTTTAACTTATTTATTATATGATTTATGTTTTTTTATGATACTAATGCATATATTTTATTTATAGAGTTCTCACCGAAAACAAAAATACCCACTGATGCTATGGATGAAGATGAAGATTAAGATTGATTAAGGATATGGGTGAAGACTCAAGATGAAGATTAATATGAAGAATGGAATGGAATGACGCTTATTTTTATTTTATTTTATTTTTTTTGTAATCTTATAACTCTCAAACTCATTTGCATGACTTGTTTTTATTTTTCCTAATCTTATAATTTTAAATGTTAAGAGGTGGTGTACTTTAAATATTTTTAATACATTATTTTGAGTCGTTTTTATAAAAGCAAGTAAAAAACCGAAAAAACCGAAACCGAAACCGAAACCGAACCCAAATGGGTTTTAAAAAAATAAAAACCGAAAAAACCGAACCCAATTGGGTTCAAAAACCCAAAAACTGAAATTTCGGTTTTGGGTTTGGACTAAGCCAAAAACCGACCCAAACCGACCCATGCACACCCTTATCCCATTGAGCTCATCTCAAACTTATCTTTCATAACATTGTCAAATTATTTGCACATAATATCATTTGTGGATCCAAAGATGATATCATCCACATAAACTTGTACCAAAATCAAATCTCCATCCTTTTATCGAATGAACAGCTGCAGTCAATGACACCTCTTCTGAACCTGTTGTTCAGAAAGCGAGAAGAAAGTGTGTCGTATAGGCTCGCGGAGCTTGGTGCAATCCATACAATTCCTTGTTCAACTTGTAGAATTTGTCATGATGCAATGGATCTTCAAACCCGAGAGGTTGATGGACATACACGGTTTCGTTGATCACACCATGAAGAAAAGGACTCTTGACATCCATTTGGTAAACTTTGAACCTTTTGTATGACGCGTATGCCAAGAAAATTCGAATTGCTTCAAGACGAGCAACTGGTGCAAACACTTAATTATATTAAATTTCTTCTATCTGTCTGAACCCTTGCACAACCAGACACGCTTTGTTGCGCACTCCGATCCGTTGATCATCTTGTTTGCAAGGAAGAACCCATTGGGTGCCTATTGCTTTTGCACCCTTAGGCAGGTCAACAAGTTGCCATACTCCTACCCTTTTGAATTGGCATAGTTCTTCATGCATGGCATCTACCCATGATTCCTCTCTTAGAGCTTCTAATACTGATTTTTGCTCAATCTGTTAAATGAAACAAGAATGAGCATAGAAGTTGATATTCCGAAATTCGAAGATGAAAACAAGCCCTCCTGAAGTTAAATGTCTTCTAGTTTGGACTCAATCAGTCAAAACTCCTATGATGTTTCCTTGAGGATGAATGTTGTTGATTCTGCCAACCGGATGTGCAAGAACAACAACATGTGGATCTAGATTGTTGATGTTAAGATCCTCAAGAGCAGTAACTACATTCTCAACATTTTGATGAACAGAATCTGGATGAGAACCTTGATCTTCTGAATCTAAAGTGTCATCATTTATCTGCAAAGGGTATGGAACACCGAATTGATCTGAAGAAGATGAAGGTTACCTTTGTCCATCGGGTGCATTTTGTGCAACATACATCATTTAGACTGCAACATCTTCATCAGAATACTCAGGAGGAATATTGAACGAGTCAAAAGGATCAGAATAATTAAACATCCAATCAGGACTTTTCCTAAAGAAGGAGTAGAATAATTCTAAACATCTACATGGTATGGTTCCTTTACGTCATGAGATGATATGTTGTACACCTGTTTTTTGGGAGTACTATACCCAAGGAAATATCCTTCCTCCACTTTCTCATTAAACTTGCCTTGCTTATGATGTTTAAGCATAGTGCATGGAGCATCAAACGGTTCAAAATACCAAAGGTTTGGTTTTCTCTTTTGGAGAAATTCAAAGCAAGTCTTCTCGTGTCACTTGACAATCAATACCTGGTTCAATGTGTAGCAAGCAATGGCTTCATTCCAAAACTGTACGGGTAACGAACAGTCGGCAAGCATAGTCCTAGATGCCTCAATCAAAATTCTGTTATTCCGCTCAACAACACAATTCATTTGCGGGACATATTGAGCATTGAATTGATGCAAAATACCACGTGAATTACAGAAAGCCTCCATATTACGATTCTTAAATTCAGTCCCTTTATCTTTTTTGAACATCCGAACCTTGAGCTTAAAGAGAGACTCCAATTTAGTAACAAGAACTTGTATGCAATCAAAAGTCTCTAAATATTCCTTCATGAAAATGACTCGAGAATATCTGGAATACTCATTAGCAATGACTAGACAATATTGATAACCCGCGATACTCTTGTGGCTGATAGGACAAAAAAGATCCATGTGGAGAAGCACAAGTGGAACGACGATAGAATGAAGCTTCTTAAGCTTATGAGACCTCTTAGTTTACACTCCCTTCTTGCAAGAGATGCAGACATCAGACAATTTGAAATTCTTTAGATTAAAACATTCAACTATACTGTTATGAACCAGATGGCTCATCTTCCTTAAACTTAAATGGCCTATCTTCTTGTGCAGATGATAGAATCCATCTAAGTAGCTTTGGACATGAAACACGAGCCAGAAGAAGATGTGGTTGAAGCTATGGACATGTTGAGGGCATACAAATCTTGTTTCCTTGGAGTTGACATGAGGATCCAGTCTTTAGGGATGGTGATGTCTCTTTTGAGAATATAAAATTTTGTATCATCAAACAACACTTTGTACTTCTTGTCATAAATTTGATACATCGAAAGAAGATTATTCTCAAGTTGCTTTATGTGCTTCACTTTGTCCAAAGAAACTTGACCATTTGAAAGAATGCCTTCACCTGTAATGAATCCACCTTTATCACCAGCAAAAGCCACATATCGTCCTCTAATTGAGTTGACATTTGAAAAGAAGAGATATGTCATCAGTCATGTGCCTTGATAACCCACTATCAATAATCCAAGCGCTATTAAGAGCAGCATTTGGGGCAACATGTACAAACACAAACAATTAGTTGAGATTGGGAACCCAAGCCTTTAAGGTCTTGGGTTGAACCAATGAGTCAAGGATTTTCATGTCAATCCACTATCCGTCAGAAGTCATCTTAGCTGGACGGTTTTCAATTTTAAGATTTTGAGTTGTTGAAGTCTTAGATGACTTCGCCTTCCAGGTAGTGTTTTTGTTAAGAGAATGCTTTAGATAATTTTGTAGATGACTTAGATGTCTGGATAGAAGCAATTATGGGTGTGTCCTGATTATCAGTTACCCTTTTACCATTATCATGAATATTGGGCGGAGTTGGATATCTGGGTTTAACTAAGAGTCTTCATGTCTGATTTGACCTTTTTCTCAAGAGATAGATTGAGCTTTCTGTGTGATGCAGGTCGTTTTCTGATGACATGAGGGAAATTTCTTATGATATGCCCCGTTGCACCACATTCAAAGCATGTTCTCCTGTCATTTACACCTGAAGAAAACAGTTGTGCTTTATCAAAATTTGTTTTTGAAACTTGTTGGTTTGATGTCCGTTTTTTGCATTTGAAACCAATGGGTTTCTTCAAACAATTTGTTTGATATATCATAGGTCCCAATCCCTGTCTTTTCTTGCAAGTAGAAGCAAGATCATCCAAATTTTTGGACCATTTCTATCACTGTTATGAGAAGCCATCACAAATTTAATGCCTTTTGAGAATTTGGAGGTCAAGGAAATAGTCTATGATTTTAAGAGAGCGATGTCTACCTTCTTGACACAAGAAGTGTGATTGTGAAGGGTAGTAGCACTAGAGGATGAAAATAGGTAATCCTCAGAATCAGAGATCCAATATTCAACAATACCTTCCACATACTGTTTTTCGGATAACAATGAATCACATTTTGAATTAAGTCTAAGTGGGTCTACAACCAGAGGAGTTTTGACTTCAAACTTTTTAGCTTCATTGTCATTTGGATAGTTCACAAAACAGTTCAGCGCAGGTGGAGGACACTTGTTGTAACTAACTTCCTTTCCTTTCAGTTTCTAATCTGAGCGATCATTCATCATATGCTCAATAATGTAAAATGAACTCTCATAGCTGATGAGCTTACGATTTAAGTTCTAATAACCACACTCAACAAATGCCAATTTATTTTTGGTCTCATTAATGGTGTTGAGATAAGTATTCATGGCATATTGCTTATCAAGCATAGTGATCTCAATCTCATGTATTTGTTTGTTCAAGGTTTCAATTTTAGTTGCAAAATCCTTTTCATTTGACTTTAAAACTCTATTTGCTTCAATACATTGATTAAGATCACTAATGAGAGCTACATTGTGCTCTTGATATGTCAGGACCTTACTTTCAAGATCAATACATCTAAAACATCTAGAATTAGGGGATAGACAATCATCTTCTACCTGCACTACCTGAGATGAAGATGTAGTGTCTACCATCAATGCAAATTGTTTAGTGTGTTGATCCTCAGATGCAACATCTATTCCACCTTGACACTCAGAATCAGAAAAGCTCTCAGCTTCTAAACATAATGTTTTTTCCAGCAGTTCTTTCTCTTTCAGAATCAAGCTGAAATTCCACTTCTTCATCCTCTCTTAACTTAGCCATGCATGCCTTCTCTATGTATGCATTTTCAGAATTAAATTTGAATCCCCAATTTTCTCCTTCATCGTTTTAGACCATGAGATCCTTTTTTGAATTAGAGGAACATGGCTAAGAAGGCGCCGCAATAGGAACAATCGTCTTTCAGGGTTTGATGGGGATGATCACTGATTTGGGAATGGGTTGTTTCCCATCTTCTTCGGCTTGTTGCACTGTCTAGAAAAATGTCCCTTTTCACCACAATTATCATAGGTAGCTAGAGACATATCAAAGCCAAATTTGGAGTCTTTATTGAGGTTAATGTCATTACCTGTCCTTCTCACAAAGTCTTTTGCTCTTTTGTGCATATTCTTTATTGGTCAAATGAGGATTATCAATGAGACCTGTAAGCAATGTATCATATGAAGTCACAAGAGTTAACAGTAGTCCCATATGCTCCTTGGCTACTTCCACTAAGACTTTATCAAAATTTTTAGTCTTTAACTTGATGAGTGACGAGTTCCCTTCAGAATGAATCTGAGATCCAGAAGTAGAGGCTGGTTGAACAGTATTGACATTGCTTGAACTTGGTTCCTCTGACATGCTTGAAACAAAAGCCGTTCTCAATGGGACGTAATTAGGAGTCAGATTTTGGGTTGGAGTAGAATAGTACACTGATGGGTCTTGAACTTGAGAACCTCTCTTAGCTTTCCATTTGTTCTCAATTTCCTGCTCCTTCAGCTTTTGAATAAAGTCATTGTAGTCCATTGTTTCAAGCATCTCACTCCGCTTCAGTACCATGAGAAATGCCACCCATTTTGGAGGAAGTGCATCGGCAAGACATTGGATCTTTTCTTGAGTAGAGGTCTTTACCTGGTGACTGTAAAGTTCACTCAATAGATGATAAAACCTAGCAATCAGGTCATTCAAAGATTCATTTCCAAAGTACATGAAGCTATTGAATTCTTTCCTTAGGGCTTTAGATTTTATGCTCTTCAAGGCATCATTGCCTTCATAACGTTGTTGAAGTGCATCCCACAATGACTTGAAAGAAGTGAATTGTCTTAACTGATGGAAAATATCAGTTTCTATGGATTCGGACAAAATAGCATAAGCCTTCTTGTCATAGTCATAAGCCTTTCTTTGAGGTTCAGTAAGCCTTGTGATAAGTACCGGAGATCCATCTTCATTCAGTGGTCTGAGATATCCACTTTCAATCATCATCCATAGGTCGGTGTCCACTCCATTGATGTGGATCTCGAATCTATACTTCCAGTGAGGGTACTCGTCCAAAGATAGCAACTTTAGAGCTTTGTTTGAGTTCCCTGTCTCTGTTTCTGTCAGCAAGAGGTTTTGAATCCTATGGTTTTGATTAGCCATAAGCACAAAATCATCCATAGCAGTAAGTACAAAATGATTTGACACTTGAGCAAATTTTAAGTCACTTCGGGCGAATGGAGTAGAGTTATACAAATGATGGGTACGAATGGATGGTCAGAAGTGAATGAAGGACAGAATAAAGGTTTTGGGCGAATAGATTGCTAATATGAATGATGAAAGACACGAATGGGATCAAGTGCGAATGGACATGGATGCGAATAGAGGGACGTACGAATGAAGGCTATATGTGCGAATGAGGTAGGTCATTCGCATGACATATTCATTCTCGTGAACAGGGTTAAGTCAGTCGCATATTTGACTCATTCATGTTAACTGGGCTTTTTGAGCAGAGTAATTCGACTAACTTGAATTTTAGAGCATTTTAGACCTCCAAAATTTGGATAAGCCACAAAAGTGGATCAAAACCTCTAGTAATCGGTGGATACTGAGTAGAATCTAGAGCCAATGCTCTAATACCACTTTGTAGGACCTTCAGAACGCGTCGGTTCCCAACGGAATCTGCTCGGCGTGCCTTCAAATAGTGCGGAATCCTATTCGGAGGTTATCCAATCGATATTAACGCACCCCGTGATCAACCGATGTTATAGAGTCAACATGGAATCAAGAAATGATCAATCACGGGCTAATCTCGAAGTTGGAAGCAGGGGGCGGTGCACTAAAACCTAGGAGAATGATGGCTGATGTAACAACTGCATAAACATTATGTTTTTAGGGTACTTATAGTCTGGGGTCATTCATACGAATGAATCATGTTAATGACTCCTCCGAGTGAATAGCCTCAGACGAATGGGCTACTCATGCGAATGAGTCATGCTAATGACTCATTCGCCTGAGCTAGTCATTCGCTAGGCGTTCACTCGTACGAATGGTCAAGCAGTTAACATAATCAAGCTTAAACATGAAAAACACAATCAAACAATGGATTAAACTTGTATTCACTGATAATATAAGATGTATACATTCATAGAAGTCTGTTACAATGAACTAGGGATAAAATGAACTGGTAAATGAACTAACATTAACATATCTAGTATTCTTTTATTTATGTTTATAAATTGTTTGGTTATGTTCGTTTATTTGTTCGTTAATGCTCATTTATGTTCGTGAACTATCTAATGTTAGTTTATGTTAGGTTAACTATCTAATCTATGGACGATATATATTTACATTTACGAGACTTGCAGTGTGCATTCGTTTATGCTTGTTCAATAGTGTTCGTGTTTGTTTATGCTTGTATAACAATGTTCTTGTTTGTTTGTACTTGTTCCATAGTGTCAATTATGTTTGCTCATTTTTTTTTTGGTTTCGTTTGTGTTTATTTATATTCATGAATAATTAGTTTAATTTTCTAACAAACGAACACAAACAAATTTATTTTCTTAATAAATGAACATGAACACGAACATATTCAATTTCTTAATAAACGAACACGAACACCAAATTCATGTTCTTTAATGTGTTCGTGTTCGTGTTCGCTTAAATTTAAATGAACGAACAAGAAACATGCTTGTGTTCGTCTTTGTTTGGTTCGTTTACAGGCCTACCCCTAGTTATCCATACACCACCGTACATTTATACAGACCGTATAGCCCTTTACGGGCCGTATATCACTGTTTTGTCAGCAAGCTATCGGATTACTGTCGGCAGTGCAATTTAAACGGTTGTACAGCCCTATACGGGTCCTAGAATTTTTTAAACGCTTTTTTTAAAGAATTCATTTTATTTAAATAAATTTGGACGCTTGTTTTTTTTAGATAAACACAAAATGATATGACATAATTAATTTTTAGAAAAAAATGTAATGACTTAAACTTGTTAAAAAATATGTTTCATTACTGTAATTTTTTAAAAATTGTTAATTACGATTTTATAATCGTTTGATAATAAAAGATAATCATAATAATTGATTATATAAATTGGAAGATAACCACATTACAAACACATAATATTACACACAACCACATAATAATGCTCACAATCACATAACAAAAGAAATATATATACAAATAAGAAAGGTTTTACAATAACAAAAGGTAAAAAAAACAATGAACTACATACTAAGCATCATCACCAGTAGCAGCATCATGGGTCATTTTGAGGCTATGGGAGCGGTGGACCTTAACACCTACATATGTGGCTAAAGCCATCATGATGTCAAACTGTCACACAAATAAATTCTCGAGCCGCTATAATCTTCGCGAGAGTTCCCAAACTACATCTCTAAAAACGAGTCGGCATCTTCGAGGAGGTGGGGTCTGGAGGTGTCGGCTGCTCTTGTTCCTGATCTCAAGGTTGCTATTGTGGTTGTCCCTAAGGCACCCAAGTAACACCTCTCTGTGAAGAAAATCTAAATCCTATCACAGGGATATCTGTAGCAATACACATGGCCGTCAGCGTTGCACGACCAATAAGGGTCATAGTCACCTCAACAATAGGACTAAAAATCACTAAAGCTCGTGCAATAAGGGTCACACGGCCTCTCATGTATATATGCACTCCCGACCTCCTACTTTCGTAGAATGGGAAAGTATCAATCATACACCAAGTCATGTTGCAACTGGTTTGTGCAAGAAGGGAGTGCATATAAAACAAATTAGTCTCTGTGCACCACGCTCCTGACTCTAGTGACGCCCAACCATAGTGTATTCTAAGACCCTATGAATATATCTATGCGGTGGGTCTCGCATGGTCCTAACCCTGGTTTTCCATGCCATGGTGCATCGCTAATCTATGGCCACCATGTTGAAACGATATCATTAAACTCCTTGTGGCGTCTTTTATGATAGTACGAACATAGAGGCATTAAAATCCTTACAAAATTCGATTTTAAGCTCAACTTAAACTACAAAAACATATTTCATGTATAAATAATAGATGCCTATTGACGAATTGATGAATGAAACGAGAGAACAATATTACTTAGCCAATCGAAGATAATTAAGAGCTATTAACTAGCGTTTGGACTGCTGAAAAAGGAATCTATATCTATACTCTATAATAAAAGAGTAACAATTTTGCTACTTGTCACCCTCCTATATTACTAATCACACATGTTACCTTCTTAAACTAATATTGTCATATGTCAACTCATTATCACTCCACTTAATTCTCTCTCTTATTAAATAACTATATTATCTCTCTTATTAAATAAATTATTTCACTTATTAAATAATATAATATTAATAACTAATATCTTATTTATCTTTTTATTATAAAGCATAAATTAAATTCTAAAATCAAAATTTTTAAAGTAAGAAATATTTTATTTTCAAAAAAAAATTATGTAAAAAATAAGTTATCTTAAAAAAATGTTTTCTTTTTAAATAAAATATATTATAAAAGGAGTTTTTAAACAATGAGATTTTTATCATCTAACGACGTTTTTAACTTATTTAAATTCTGAAGTAATCAAAAATGGTAGAAAAAGTTACATTTTTGTTCCGTTATATTTAACGCTAATTTAAATTGAGTCGTTGAACTTTAATAATTACAAAAATTATATTTTGTATTATTGATTTATAAAAGTTACTTTTTAATATAATAGAAACTGAAGTTTTTAATGTTAGTTATTTCAAAGATATCAATTATTACACATTAAAATGTCATATATCATTTGTATAATGATTAAAGTTTTTAATTATTTTTTTATTACTTAAAAAATTTATTAATATGTAATTTAATCATTTTATATAAAAATATCGCTTTATAATCGCTAAATTTTCATTACTAACTATTTAATATTTTATATCAAAATCCGTGTGATACACGGGTAAATAACCTAGTGGAATAATATAAGAAGATGAATTAAATGGATGTTTAAAATAACATTATCGCTACAACCTGGTTTTATTAAATGTGAAAGAGCTTAACTTTTGTTTGAACGGCGAAGGCCTCAATCGTGTGAATCCACTGTTTTTAGGCCATGTCACCAAGGTATAGTTACCTGAACCTCCCATAAACCACTACAACCACCCCAGGAGGAAACCCCACTGGGAAAACCTCCTGACCCTTTTCAGACCCATATTTCGCTGCGGGATGGATTTGAACCCAAGACCTCCCATTTGGAAGAATCTTGGGTACCATTGAGGCAATGACTCATTGGTATGAAAGAGCTTAACTATAATAAGTTATTTGAAACCAACTCGATAATTAAGCAGGCCTTAAGCTTAAACAAAAGGTTATTTAATAAATAAGCTTGAGACTGAGCTTAATACACCAGGTTGATTAGACCCCACGTTAAAATAAACCTATAAGTTTATAAAAACCATTTATGTAAAAAATGATAGGTCGAAAACAAAGAAATTTTGGCATGTAATATAATAGAAAAATTAAAAGAATTATTTAGGTACGATATAATTTTGTTAGATTTTTTTTCGTATAACCCATTTTTACTAAATGTTGATAGGTTTTTCAAACATTTTATTTATATAAAATTACATCATAAAATCAAGCATATTTTATCTATAATAAGAGAATATTGTTAATATATAAAAAATGGTTTTAAACTGTAGTACTAAATTATTTGGTATATATAATATTTTTTTTAATCATGTATTGAATTTTATAAAAAGTGGTTTTAGTGTAATACAATACATTAAAATACATGACAAAAAATATAGACTAAATTACATAAAAGGTCATTTATGTACATATCAAATTTTAAATTTAATCATTAAACTTCAATAATTACGCCAGACATAATTTATCTTAGTGTTTTGCAACAATTAGGTCATTTTCCACTAATCAAAGTTAACTTGGTGTTTTATAATTAAAATTTTATTTTTATGTTTTTGTTTATAAATTTTTTTTCTTATTTAGTTTATTTATTATTATATTTTCTATTTATCATTATACTTCTTACAAATTAATTTATCAATTTATTAAAAAAAATTTACCTGTGATTTATTATCTATAACTAATAAAAAATATGAAATTATTTTGTATCATTTTAGTTGTTAACTAGTTGATTAAAGATTAGGGGTGTACGTTCCGGTTTTTACAGTTTTAAGGTGAAACAATAAACCAAACCGTTAATAACGTTTTTTAAATAATTAAAATCTAAATAGAACCGTTAAAAACAAAAACGAAACTGTTAATAAAAATTAAAGTTTTGATTCCACTTTTATATTTCACAGGCTCAAAATTCAAACCCAAACCATAAAACCAAACTAGAACCAAACCGTTGATAATGATATGTTTCAGTTTTATTTTTAACGATTCGGTTTTGGTTTTAATTATTCAAAAAACATTATTAAAGGTTTAGTTTATGGTTTCCCCTAAAAACCATAAAAACCGGAACGTGAACATCCCTATCTTTAGTCAACTAATTAAAAACTAAAATGATACAACATAATTTCATATTTTTTATTAGTTACAGATAATAAATCACATGTCAAAATTTTTATAATAAATTGATAAATTAATTTGTGATAAGTATAATGATAAATAGAAAAAAAAATAGTAAATAAAATGAACAAGCAAAAAAAATATTTATAAACAAAAACATAAAGATAAATTTTTAATTATAATATGAATAAACATATAAATAAATTACAAATTTTAAAAATTTAGAAAATAGAATACTAAAATGAATAAATCTAAAACAAAAAAGAAAAGAAATAAAAAAATTAACAAAAAATTAAAAAAAATTAGTAATGTACAAAAAATGTAGTTTAACCTTATATATATAACTTCATATTTCTTCCTTTTTTTATAAGAGCAAAATTGTCATTTTTAAAAAAATTAACAGACAAGTTAACTTTGGTTAGTAGGAAAAGGACATAATTGTTACAAAACTCTAAGAAAAATGATGTTTGATGTAATTATTAAAGTTTAAGGATAAAATTTAAAATTTGATATATATACATAAAGAACCTTTTATGTAATTTACTAATTTACTCAAAAATATAAAAAAAAAACCAGCATAGAAATGTAGTATAGAAAAATGTTGCACAATATAGTCCATAATAACAAATATTACATTTAACGTATTTGATTTTTTTTAAATAAATTATCAACATTATACCCAAAGTATAGAGAGAAAAACATTTGATTTTATAAAGAAATTATTTTATATATATATATATAGGGAAAGATAAAATGAAAACCACATCTCAATGAGAAAACCGCGAAAAGCATGCAAAAATCATGTAAAAACAACGTATTTTTTTTTGATTTTTTTTACAGGTTTGTAACACTATTGGACTCATTTTTATAAAAAAAACCAAAAAAGCGCCGACAAAATATTTAAAAAATATATATTTTATAAACCCACGTAAAACGTACGTAACAAAACGTAAAAAAAAATTACGTTTTGTTACGTATGTTTTACGTGGGTTTATAAAATATTTTTTTTAAAAATATTTTGTTGGCGCTTTTTTTGTTTTTTTTATAAAAATGTGTTCAATAGTGTTAAAAACCTGTAAAAAAATTCAAAAAAAATACGTTCTTTTTTCGTGATTTTTGCGTGGTTTTCGTGGTTTTCTCATTGAGACGTGGTTTTCAAAATAATCATACCATATATATATATATATATATATATATATATATAGGGTATGATTATTTTGAAAACCACGTCTCAATGTGGGGAGGTTTCACATAAAACCTTCATTTTGTAGAAAAATTAATCAAAATCATTACCGATCAATTTATTTTTTTTGTTTTTCATTTGCTTTTATTATAATATGTTTGAAATGTTAACAAAAATGAAAAAAAAAAATATATGATGTTCATGTTATTACATATATGTAACATGTATTTTATATATGAGTTACAACATGTAACTTTATAGGTTAGATACGTAACTTTGTGATTACGTATCTGTACTAAAAATATTTTTTACTTAATAGCATTTCTAATCTTATAATAAATATATAATCACTAAAAAATTTTAAAAATTAATTGGTTAGTAAAAAAGAAGTTTATTTAATAATATTTCTACTAACCTTGTATAGTTATATATGTGTATTCTTTTTGGATTTTCTATTTGCATAAAGTAAATTGTTCTTTCATTTCAGCCCAATACAGTCCTTTAAGAAAAATACATGAATCAAATAAACCCATTAACCAAAACCTAAACATTACCATATAGGCATATATTATATATAGCTTTCCATTTGATCTATTTTTATTTAAATTTAGGTCTATATTGTGACTAGTAAGTATGGCCCATATAAGTGCCAAAAGGATTTCATCTATGCTAGAAAAATTATATTACTTTTATAATGAGTATTATAGATTTGTAGAAGGTAAGATGTTGACAAATCTTACTTTTATTTTTTAATAAAATATAGATTGCTTTTAAAAAGACTTTAAGCTCAAGTGCAAAAAGACAAAAACAAAAAACAAATAGATATAATCAAAAAAAAATACAAAATATAAAGAAAAAAAACAATTGATATAAATAAAATTACGGCATGATAAATCTCAACATATTTGGATCAAATGACACAACATCATAGTGGAAAAGCATTTACAGATCCAATAAAGACAGAAACATCTACTATTCTCTAAAAAAATGAGAGTAAACGTACATTTATAAGACACCGTTACTTTATATATACCTTATGTTCTAAAAATCCTTAATCTTAAACATACGTCTCCATAAACTTTTAGCAAATGTTGCCTAAATGCTAATCTTAGGTTTGTTTAAACTTACTGTTAATCCTTCTCTCTTTTAAAGTGAGTTTCTCCCATATTATAACCGTACTAAAAGACTGAAAGTTGCCTTAAATTGCATGCTTGATACTACCGGCTTCAAAATTTTGTTTACAAATGTATTAAAATTATAACTTACTAACAAGAATATTGGACTTTTGATTGTAAAATCATACTCATTTTGACACCAAAAAGATCAAGATTTACTTAGTTTTCATTTTTTTTTTCATAATAAATCATATGAAATATATTATTTTCTTAAAATAGATATGATAGTTATGTCATTTTAGTTGATTTTAGCTTTGAAATTTTGGTCATTCATTTTAATATAGACCCTGTTTTACATTCCTTTCTCTGTTACGTGCCCAAAATTGATGTGAACCAATCATTTATAAGTTATAATATATAAATTGATAAAAAAGGTCAAAAAAGGTAGGAAACTAAAGGGTGTGGCTGGTTATTAAAATTAAAGGAGTCAATCGCTGCACAAATTAGAAATTTTAAGAAAATTTAATTCTTTGAAAGTGAAGGGAGTTGCTACTGAATTGCTAGAATGACCAACCGAACCATGGTTAGCCCGATATGGTCCCTATGTTGTATCACTTTAATTCTATATTGTTTGATTAATTCTAGTTTCTAAAACATATATATGTCAGTATAATTACCTATTTCATTAAAATAAAATGCAAATTAAATAAGTAAATTTAAATGTTTAAAGTGTATTCAAACACATACAAATCGTTTAATTATTTTAGCTAAAAGGTTTTGTAAGACTAAATATTTACAATACGGCCCTTATGATTATTTAACTAAATAGATCAATTATTTAATTACCCCTAGCAGATAGATAATTATTTGATGAACGTAATTATCCTTATTTATCCTAATTAGGGTTTCCCCTTGGGTGTATATAAATAGAGACTAATGGCTCATAATCAAGGTTACTCACTCTTAACTTTCTCAACATCCTAATCACAAATCCCTAACCTCTGGATTCGTCATCTCAGGAATCATGTCTGGAATCAACAACGCATTCACTGGATTCACAAGTTTCATCTAATCTCTATTTCATTATTATTTTCGTGTTCATCTTTAAATCTGAATCAAAGTAATCGATCCAACATGTGGTATCAGAGCGATATGTTGTTTAATCGATTCCTAATCACGAAATTGATACAAAATCCAAAACCGTTTCGAAAAACGAGTACGAAAACAGGGTCGTTTTTCTAGAAAACCTTAAAACTAGTTCGTTTTTCGTAAAAACGTGAATCTGGTGCGTTTTTCGTAAACCTAGAAATTTTCGGACTTAAACGTATTCGAAATTAATGTACAAACGACAACAGCAACTAAGAAAGGTGCCACTAGGAGTTCTAATTTTTTAGAAATTATTCACACCGACATTAGTGGCCCTTACACCATTGCTGGAATAACTGGACATACTTCATTTATCACTTTTATTGATGATTATTCTCGTTACATGTACTTGTATCTAATTAAGGACACATCTGAATCACTTACAACTTTTAAAGATTATAAAACTGAAGTTGAAAATCAACTAAATCTTAAAATAAAAGTTGTGAGATCAGATATAGGAGGTGAATATTATGGTAGATATACTGATGTGGGTCAGGCTCCTGGTCCATTTTATGACTTTTGTAAAGGCTAGTGGATCGTGAACCATTACACCATGCCCGATACTCCTAAAAAAATGGTGTTGCTGAAAGGAGAAATAGAACCCTGATGAACATGGTGCGCAGTATGTTAGCCAACTCAGATTTACCCTCATTCCTCTAGACCGAGGCCTTAAAGACAACAATTAATATACTCAATAGAGTTCCTTCGAAATATGTCCCTAAAACTTCTTATGAACTTTGGACAGAAAGGAAACCGAGTCTTAGATATATGAAAGTATGGGGTTGTCTTGCCGAAGCTAAACTCTGTAATCCCTTCTTAAAGAAGTTTGACATGAAAACTGTTACATGTTACTTCATTGGGTATCCCGATCACTCGAATTGTAGAAACAAAGCATGCTCATTTCCTTGAGGATTCAAAGGTCAGTGGGAACAGCGAAAATCCTGACTCTGATTTGCAAGAAGTACAAGACGCGGGGGGAGACACTCATCGACTACCTTACCTCCGATCACTCGTCTTGTACACCATGCTACTCCAAACTTCACTGCACCTACTCCGACACAATCAGGGCTCACTACTGATCCAAATGTTACCGAGAATGAAGGCACCTCAACTGATCAACATCAAAGCAATACCAGCCATGCTGAACCCGCTAATCAGCTTAGGATGTCATCTAGGCTTAAAGTGCCTACTAACTTTGATGATTATGTAACCTACCTGACTGAAGCTGAAATGGATGCCAGAAAGTTTACTGATCCTACCTCTTATCATGAAGCCATTACTAGTGATCAGTCTTCTGAATGGAAGATAGCTATGACTGATGAGCTTGATTCCATGAAGAAGAACGATGTTTGGGATTTGGTTAAACCACCCAACGGAGTAAAACCCGTAGGATGTAAATGGGTGTTCAAAACAAAACTGGATCCGAATGGGAACATTGAACGCTTCAAAGCAAGATTGGTTGCGAAAGGTTTCACTCAGAAAGAGGGAATTGACTATCAAGAGGCCTTTTCCCTTGTCTCTCGAAAGGATTCCTTAAGGATTGCGATGGCCTCGTAGCTCATTTTGATTTAGAGCTGCATCAGATGGACGTCAAAACTGCTTTCCTAAACGGCGACTTGTATGAAGACGTTTTCATGAAACAACCTGAGTGTTTCATGTCTGAAGGTCAAGAGCATTTAGTCTACAAGCTAAATAAATCCAGTTATGGGTTGAAGCAAGCATCGCGACAATGGTATCTTAAGTTTGATGAAGTGATGAAGAAGCACGGTTTCTTGAAGAATCAAGTGGATCAATGCACATACCTCAAGATGAGAGGGAGCAACTTTACTATACTTGTTCTTTATGTTGATGACATTCTTCTGGCAAGTAACAGCTTAGATATGTTGCATGAGTCGAAGCACTTACTTTCGCATAATTTCAACATGAAGGATCTCGGAGAGGCCTCTTACATTATTGGCATCGAAATACATCAAGATAGGGTCAACGGACTTTTGGGTTAATCTCAGAGGCTTACATTGAACGGGTCCTCACACGCTACAACATGCAACAATGCTCTCCCTCTATAGCTCCAGTAGTTAAAGGAGATGTCTTTGGTTCCTTTCAGTGTCTGAAGACTGAGGCTGAAAAGACGCAAATAAGAATGATACCTTATGCATCAGTAGTCGGGAGCCTTATGTATGCTCGAGTCTGTACTCATCCTGCTATCGCTTACATTGCTGGAATGCTTGGCCGTTATCAGACTAATCATGGCCTTGATCACTGGAAAGCAACTAAGAAAGTTCTACGATATCTTCAAGGGACAAAATACTTCAAGATGACTTATAGAAGAAGTGATAATTTGAAAGTGGTTGGTTACTCTGATTCTGACTTTGCTAAATGCAAAGATGATAAGAAATCCACTTCGAGGCATATCTTTATGTTAGCAGGTGGACCGATCTCATGGAAGAGTCATAAGCAGCAGCTGACAACAGCCTCAACTATGATGGCTGCATATGTTGCAGTGTACAATGCAACCTGTCATGGAATGTTGTTGAGAAACCTTATTGTTGGACTCAAAGTTGTTAAATCTATCTCTAGACCATTGAAGCTTTACTATGGTAACTCAGCAGCCGTTAACTTCTCAAACAGTAACAGTTGACCGATGCTAGTTTATATCTTGATTCAAAGTACTTTTTCATTCGCGGGCGAGTTGAGGAAAATAATCTTTGTATTGAGTGTATAAGTACTAAAGTTATGCTTGCGGATCCAATGACTAAAGGTCTCCCTCCTAAGATATTCGAAGAACATGTTTCGAAGATGGGCTTATGTAAATACTTTATTGCATAATGTACTTACTTATGATTAATGAAATTTCCTCACTTATTTGATTTGTTTGTCTCTAAGTATATGTTTATGCATACCTAAGGACATATAGACACTAATAACACAAATGATTCGTTAAAGTGCTTACTTGTTAATTGATCCGAATTTAAGTTTTAAATTTGTATTGTAGGCTGATTAATGGGGGTCTTGAATTGAATAACTAATTCAATGACTGTATTTCTCTGCTATGATTACAGTTTAGAACTAAAATGAGTATTATCAATCTGCAGACTTATTTAATGCTCATAATAAATAATCACTTGGCCAACTGGGAGAATGAAAGACTAAATATTTACAATATGGCCCTCATGATTATTTAACTAAATAGATCAATTACTTAGTCACCCCTAGAAGATATATAATTATTTGATGGACGTAATTATCTTTATTTATCCTAATTAGGGTTTCCCATTGGGTGTATATAAATAGAGACTAATGGCTCCTAATCAAGGTTACTCACTCTTAACATTTTCAACATCCTAATCACAAATCCCTAACCTCTGGATTCGTGAACCTAACTGAGCCTCCTCTCATCTTATTCCATCCTCACTATACACCCTAAATGGGAACCTGAACGGATTGTCATCTCAGTAATCATGTCTGGAATCAACAACGCATTCACTCGATTCACAGATTTCATCTAATCTCTATTTCATTATTGTTTTCGGGTTCATCTTTAAATCTGAATCAAAGGAATTGATCCAATAGGTTTATCAGAGAAGCAACGTTAATTACAATTTAGTAAGTGTTGTAAAAATTGTCTTAGGTGACTGATTAGTCAGCCTCTAGGCATTAGGCTAAGTGGAGGTATATCTTAGTTTTAATCATTTAGATTAATTAGCCAAAACAGAAAGCGGTCAATATCGAGCCCAGATGAACCAAATCAACCTAAGTGCTTGGAATTCGACAAAAAATCAACCTGATTTTAACAAAATTTAGGTGATCTTCGAGATTTTGATAAAAATTTCGGCAACTTTTGAAACTCCAATGAGTTTTCCAACAAATTTTAAATTCTGACAAGATTTTTGATGAAAACTTTAAAATATGTCAAGATTTCTACGAAATCTTGGAAACTGGTGAACACACACACACACACATAGGGGAGGGTTTCGTTGAAAACCATTATTTTTAAGAAAACTAAACACAATTATTAACAATTATTTTTTTTCATTTTTATTTCCCATTATAAGGTAAAAATGTACAAAAAAGATAAAAAATAAAAAAAATATGTATTTCATATTGTTACATATACGTAACTTGTATGTTACATATACTGATTACATATATACATGCGTAACTTTTTAAGTTGCATATACGTAACTTCGTGATTTACATATCTTTGTTGAAATTGCATTTCTCATTATAACATTTTAACCTTATCGTAAAAAATTACGAAAAAAAATTAAAAATTTATTGGTAACCGGTAAGTAAGAGTTTTTTTTTTGTTTTCTCCAAAATAAATAGTTTTCTTATGAACATTTATATAACTTAATGTTTATGTTAATATATATATATATATATAAAATTTATGGGGCATTTTAATTAGACCCCCACTTTTGTATTTTAACATCCCAGCGAACTGAGAGGGGCCGTACTGGTCAGTACTGCCCGTATAAAGTACAGACAAACATTCCATAGGAATGTCTTGGATTTAGTAAAAAATTCTTTAGGACGGGTCGTACAGATCAGTACGGCCCGTACAGGCCTTGACTTATTTTTACAAGCCATTTTGGGTGTCAACCAGTGTGAAGTCCTTTGATACAGCCCGTACAGGTCAATACGGACCGTCTTGAAATTATTTATTTTATTTAAACTTAATTTACATATTTAAATAATTTTTAACGATATACATTTATTACGTGAACTTTTGAACGATATACGTCTATTATGTTAATTAAACGTCATAAGTTTGTTACGTTATTATTTTGAACGATATTAATTATTTACGAAATCGTTTTAACTAAAATATTTTATTTTATAATTAGTTTTTTTACGTTAATTTAATTTAAACGTTATAAGTTTGTCGCGTAATTATGAAATAAAACAAAACAAACATAAACAATACAAATAAAAAAAGAAACATGCATATATACACATCATGAGTTTTACGTACAAGGAAACAAAATACAAAAACCCAAACTATACTACGAAGCTCCGGATGGTCCAGCGGAGGATTCGTCATTTGTGTAGACGCGTGGCTTTGGCAACGATCGAAGCTGTGACCCGTCCCGTCGCGCACGATCTCACACGACGTCGATGGTCTAGTGGACCATATCCTCCACCCGATCGAGCCATCGCTCGATGCCCTCGAGCCGTCGCTTGACGCGTGTCTCCTATGCGGCCCGACGACGAGTGTCCTGTAAAACCTCTTCAGACTGGACCGCAAGACGGTGCAACAATGCATCGAGTGGCTCGGTGAGGCGCACCGCACGATAGACGTGCGGTGGATGCTGCGACAGTGGTCCTCGTGTGGTGGTGACTGGACCAGCTCCTCCCAAATCGGCTCGGGCTCTGGCATCGCCTAGTCCTCAGGCGGCTACTGCTGTTGCTGCTACTGCACGACGGCCAACTGGGCTGGCTGCCACGGGCGGCCGTCGGAACCTATAAACTGCAATCACATACCCGGGATGTCGGCGGCAAGTTTCATGTTCAGAAGCGTCCGGCGATCCAGCTTACGTGGCTGGATCGCCAGCAGATCGTAAAACAAATAAAACACGCCTCTAATGTGTGCGAGGTGGGTGACAAAGGCGCCTCCCCACAGTGTCCCGCGCTCATGTCGATGGTAGATGAGGCGTAGTACAAAGCAAAACACCATGTAAGGTTGCATAGCCTGCCAGTCATCAATGAGTAAAGATAGAATAAATCTGTCGTCGTCACCGACTCCTGGCTCTGTCCGCGTCCAGAGATCGTCGTCACTATGCACCGATGGATGTATCTAATCCGAGGATCTCTGATGGTCGACGCACGTAATCAGTGGCTCGTGAACGGCATGTAAGAAATCTGCGACCACCAAGCCCTCGTCACTCCATCCTCACCCTGCGTCAACTCCTGGGTAATGCGTCCGTCACGGTCTTCGACTCGTAGTATATACCTAAAAGCACGTGTAGGACCAATTTGGAGCCCAGAAACGATCCAGTTCATCAAGGAATCTGCTCTACAGCACTAGAATAGTGTGGAATCCTATTCCAGGGTTATCCAATCGAAATCCACAGGCCCCGTGGCGATCCGACGATGAGGAGTGAACGTTTGGATCAAGATTGAACACCACGAGGTTAGAATAGAAGTCGGAGACGCAAGAACCGCTCAAAACCCTAAGGGTATGACTCTGGAGTGCTATGGGAAGAGAGGAGGCTCGGAAAAGTTAGGTTTAAATCTGTTTGCAGAAGTATATATAAACTGCACTCATTCGGCCGAATGAGCTTGGTCAATCGAATGAGTCATACGGATGACTCATTCGTTTGCCCCAGTCATTTACTATGTGTTCATTCGCCCGAATGACCATTCTTAGGGACATTCGTATGAATGGGTCTATAACACATATATTATCAAAGTCAATCAAAGTCAAACACATTTAAACTTGAATAAATAGTGAAGAACAATATAGAAAGACTGATTTCATTAATAATATCAACTTTGTACATCAAATCATACAAAAAGCTGAACTAGGGACATCTTATGCACTAACATACTCCCCCTTGGACCTAGTTCTTCACTTTTCAGCATCTTTCTTGAAATACTTGTCTGATATAGGTTTCCAGTCTGTTCCAGCATGAATTACAAAAACAATAAGATCCGAATAACTCTCATGTATTGTAGAGCCTGCTCCATGTCTTCAACCTTAAAGAAGATCTGACATCTGCACAAAGCTTTAACATCATTATGTGACAGATTTGTCAGCCACATGGGATCTAATACACGTTCCGTATCCCATTTGTTGTTTTTGCATAACACAATCACTGCCTCTGTAGTTCGTCCATCATAATACCACCATCGGAAGCTGTCCAAGAAGTCTTGACGCATCTTCCGTGAAGGAATCTTCCGTAAAGGAATCTTACTCATGACTTTTGGAGGTAGCCACTTCAGCATGACTTTGTGTCTGCGAGTATCTGCGTTGATCTCTGGCTGATAATATCTTTTTGGCTCCTGAGGCTTGAAATTGATCCACTTCTTTCCTTTACTCATACTGGATCTGTCACACCCTGAGCCGGTGGAGTTGGATCGAAGTCCCTGTTGGGCGGAAGGTTCTCGGGCGCGATATCGTGAGTGATAATCGTGATGATCAGATTGTTTACATAGCATCAATGTTATGAATAACTAAAGCACAATAACATTTAAACTAGGATTACAAAGTTAAATTACAATATCAATGTTTAGTAATTTAATTAAGTAAATTTATCCAAAAATCAAATGTTTCTATCTTGTATCTGTACAAGATATCAAAAGATGTGCTTCTCCAAAAGTCAACTAGTATCTATATCTGGGCATCCTAGCATGAAATCCTGAATCTTAGCTTAATCATGTACATCACCTGAGAAAACATGTAAGAAAACAAAGTCAACACAATGGTTGGTCAGTTCATGTAGTTTTATATAAAAATATTTGAAAAACCACTTGAATGGCAGCATTAACCTCACCATTAACCACATATACCATCTGATTCAGTATGCTTATATATAGGGCATATGTACGGTCGAACTTACCGTCCGTCCAGCCACCGTCCCACCACATGATATATTGTTCCTGATGATAATTAAGCATTCCATCATGTATCTTTGATTCCATAACATTTGATTCATAAAATCTGATTACCCTGTAAATGTTTACCCTGATTTCCTGAATGACAACCTTAACCTCATCAACGACCACCTATGCTAACCAACCGAGTATGCTTATATATAGGGCATATGTAGGGGACAAGCCCCAACCACCGTCCCACCACATACCGGGCTTCTTAACATATTGTTGTTAATGATAATTAAGCATTTCACTCCACCCTATTGATCCATAACGTTTGATTACCCTGAATATGTTTACCTTGATTCCCCCAAAATGACAACCTTAACCTCATCAACGACCACCTATGCTAACCAACCGAGTATGCTTATATATAGGGCATATGTAGGGGACAAGCCCCAACCACCGTCCCACCACATACCGGGCTGCTTAACATATTGTTGTTAATGATAATTAAGCGTTTCATTCCTAACCAACACCACATATGTTTGAGTTTGAAAATGAGTTTATGAGTTCACTTCTATGGACAACTGAATTTCTGGAGGGTGCATCACCACAGGATACTCCCAAAGGTATTCAGTATCAATCTACAGAAGCAACTAGGGTGTAACGGTCTGCATCGGTGTGCAGTTAGAGGATATCCATTAGTAGGCACTAGTCCTACTAATTGATATCATAATCATCCTAGCCACCATTACAAAACATGGATGGACAATGAAGAACACTCAATGACTAGTTGGGGTTGACTCCACAGGTCAACACGCGATGGCCAATCAGTCTGTCTTACAAGGTCCTGACAACGAAGAACACTGAATGACTAGGAGGAGTTGACACCATAGGTCAACATGCGATGGCCAATCAGTCTGTCTTACGAAGTCCTTGCTGATTGTTCAATGTTTCACCTTTTGGATACCATGTGCACATGTACCTGTTTACCCACTTGAATTCCCTTTGTTAATGTGTTTGAGTATCTGAGTTATTGAGCATAGAGTATTGAGTATTTGATTTTGAACAATGATCACAAGCATTGACACTAAATAAAAGTATTGAGTATTTGAACAAAAGAATTTAACTTAAAGTACTAACATCCAAAGTATCTGAATTTAAAGTATTTGAACATAAAGTATTTGAGTGTAAATATAACTGAGTATTTAGTAAGCAAGTATTAAATATTGCTTTAAAAGCATCAAGCATAAGTCTTAAATAATAGTCTTAAGCATACGAAGTATATGTTTAGGGAAATACGCTTTTGAGAAACTGTATGAGTAATGATTTGAATAAGTCTACGTTTGAGAAAAGTTACAATCATGACTTATAATCATGATAGTTTATAACTGATGTCATAAAGATTTAGCATAAACAAATGAATGAACAACTCAACAATTAACAGTTTATAAATAATTTTATAAACAGAAGTTAATAAGCATTTCATAAAACATGGCAATAATTATATAATTCATTTATACAAAACATTTGACATGTTTCTCAGTCCCGAAATAAAAACAAATAAGTTTGAAAAGGGACAAATGAACTCACCTGGTAGTTGTGGTGGTTGACTAGGTATAAACAAGAATGCACGCGCTCGTTGTTTGTACTTGTTGTTATGTTCACGATCCTGTATTGATTTCACGTTGTGTACAACTTATAAGTATCAGTTATAATTTGATTTGTGTGCGTGTATGTGTTAGCCCTAGTGTTGGCTAACACTTGTAAGTCTCGGTATTCCTTTGGCCCCAATTTATTGGTTATTAAATGTTTTTAGGCTTCCTTTGAATCTTTATTGTGACCAAATAATTCTAAGTGTAAAAGCTTAGATTTTGTTTGCTTGTTAATTATCTTTAACATGCTGTAACCTAGTTCATGCTTATTGGAATTTAACCTTGTGGGCCTTATGTTGGGCCAGACTAGCCAATGTGGGCCGCTTGGTCGATATTGGGCCTAATGATAGTGAACCGATTCTAGTCCACTTATTTCCTTAGGCCAACATCAGCACGTTGGGCCAATCTATTGGGCCAATGATAGGGTTTTGAGCTAAGTGTTATACTTATGAGTCGAATCAATGGGCCTTGAATCAAAACATCCTATTAGTTGAATATGGTAAATGAGCCTTGGGTATTTGTGGGCCAAGTAATACATGGGCCGTAGGTGAATCTCATGGACCAAACTAGTTGAGTGGGAATTAACATGGCCCAAGCAAATTTGACTTACACCGTTCGAAGGGGAGTGTGGCACCCATTTCCAGCGAACCTTTTAGCTAACTGGCTAAGGTTCGGTGCAGTGAAGGCCCAAACGAACCCAATGGTTCGTTCAGGTAGGTTCGGCCCTGGGTGAAACCATAGGTTCGCTTCAGCCATGCAAGGTTCGCCCCTCCCTTCTAGGTTCGTGAAATTGAAGGTTCGTGGCCTAAAGGTTTGTTGCTCGTGTACACCATCAGATGGTCCTAGGTTCGCGAGTATGGGTTGGTTCGGCTGCTGTCCAAGGTTATTGTGGGTTAGCCCCTAAGGTTAGGGAACCTAGGGTTCGACTATGGTTCGCCCATGCAACTCATGCATGGGTTCGGGGCTGGACACAGGTTCGTCCAAGCTGTGTGTAGGTTCGCAGCCGGTTCGTCCAGGGAGGGTTCGGCCAACTAGGTTCGTAGCTTACCCATGGTTCGGCTAGGGTTCGTTGATGATGCATGTAGGTTCGCTGGGGATAATAGGTTCGGCTAGTAGCTGAGCGAACCCTGGTTCGACCTGGTCATCCTCATCGAGTCTGAAACTGTTTCAGATCGGTTCTCTTGCTGGAGTTATGCGAAAACTAGTTCTCATATATGTAGAACATGCGTGTATAAGAGTTTGAACCGGTTGTGTGTGTGTCAATATAAGGTAATGAAAAACCCTAATATTCGTGATTTTCAAAGCTTCATACCTCAAAATCGACTCGGTAAAACTCCAGATCGGTTGTACTTCCGTGTAGAGGATGACGAGAGCTTCGCGTGGACACCAAGAACGTCCGATTCCGTCAAGAAACGAGCGAGTTATCGCGATTAGAAGAATGGTTATTCTAGAGAGAGAAAGTGGCGTTGAGAGAGTTTAGAGAGAGAGAGAGATGTGTGAAAATGAAAGAAATGGGTTCTTTTGAGGTTTATATACCCCAAGGTATTCGGGTTCGTTTCGATTGCTCGGTTTTCGTCTCCGTTGCGTTTCCGGCACATTACGCGTATTTTTACGTAATTTAAATAAAATGACTTTATTTTAAATGTTTGGAAGGTGGTTATTTCTAGTAATTAGTTTAAATAATATTTTCCTTGAATTATTTATCGTGATTTATTATTTTTACGCGTTTCGTTATCTTTTCGCGTAATTTAAGTATTTTAATTAAAATAGTTTCTTTTTAATTTATTTTTGACAATTTTCAAAATTGTAAAACAGGAAATATTATATTTCCTTATATTTATTATCGTTCGAATCGTCTTCGTTTTCGTTTCGTCAAAAAACGTCACTTACGCGCGTGTTCGTACAGGGCGCTAACTCTACGAACACGATCGTACGTTTCACTTTCTGATTTTGTTTTCTACTTTTCAGTCATCGTTTCAGATCGTTGAACTATCAGATTTATTCGTACAGGTCATCACCTATACGAATAGTTTGTTAGTTTAGCATTCTGTAACAACAACTGTTATGGTTTTGTTCTGTTTATCCTCCCATACGTTTATACATAATAGAAATCAAATCAACATGTGTGTACCTGTTCTGTGTTGTCTGGTGTGTTTCTGACTATTAAACCATGAGGTTTAAATCAAGATTTCAGAAACATAGTATAATAGTTTGTGTTTAGCATAAGTGTTAATAGCTTTTAAGTATTTCTCCTAGTTTGTAACTGAGTTACTGTGCAAGGTACTGTGTAACTTATTGTTCCGGTAACGATTTCGGCACAGATGTTACAGGATTTGTCTTGAGAACCAAGCTAACATCCCTGAATGTTCACTATAAAGCATCTTCAAACATGCGAGTTGATTTACTTAAAATCCTGGCAACGTCTTGAAATCATGGGGATGTTTGAAATACTGAATTCCTTGTTCTCTCTTAACAGCATAGCATTGCAGATCATGAAAGTATGCCCAGCTTAGTATTTGACCTCCGGCCTTGTATCCTTTGTTCCTGTATACTCTGGTGTGAGTAGCTGGCATCTTTGCAACACTCTCCTTCTTCAAGACTTCCCAGTAAGCTTTCCATTCTTCTTTTCTCTTCTGGATGTCTTCTGCTGAAGACTCACTACCGCTGACCTTTTCTTCAACCTTCCTGTTTAGCTCCTCCTCAGTGTGTTGTCCGAAAAGATCAGTGAAGGTAGGTAGTTCATCCTCAGCTGAAGTATATTTTATGTCCTCTTGCTCAATGACATCCTCCAAAATAACTTCATCAACATCATCGAAGGCTTCAGGAGAAGGAATATCGGAAACAGGAGCAGAGGAGTCATCAAAGACAACCTCGTCAGGGTTTAACCTGAAAAGCTCAGCAATATGTTCTTTTGTCAAGCAATGAATGATTTCTCCTTCCTCCCTATCGTAGCTAACAGAATGTTGAATAATACCCAGGGCGTCCAAAATCATAATGAGCTTTTCATCCAAAATCCGCCTCACTGGCATTACTTCAACCTCTTCTGCAGCTTTAGGCTCTTCTGTTTGAGGAGGAGGAGGCTTGGCACCTTTATCGTGCTTTATCTTTGTCCGGATCTCGGTGGGAGGGGACTGCTCCCCTGCTGCACTAGAAGAACTGGCAGACCCACTTCCGGCACTATCATCATCATCATCTGAATCATCATCTTTATCAAAATCCTCATAGTCAACTTTCTCCTCAACAGACTCCTCATCTTCTTCTTCATCTTCTTCTTCTTCCCCATCTGAATCATTGGAGGCAGCCTCGGTGCCCTCGATCCTTGGAGTAGACTCCTTAAGGCTTTCAACTTGCTCTGCTAGTCGCAAGTTTTTGGCCTCAAGAGTTAAGATCCGATCACGGAATCCAGAGGCAGTCAAAGCCAAATGGTTATGCTCATCAATATACTTGAGCAGTCTCTCCTCCTGCTCAGCAGATCTAGCCCTCAAATCAGCACGCTGGTCAGTAGCCTGTAATAGAAGAGCATCTTGCTCGCTGACCCTCTGAGTGAGTTGGGCAATAGCTTCCTCCTGCTGATGGTTCCTCTCCATCAGCCTAAGAACCAAACTATTCAGTGTGCTGAGTTGTTCAGCAATTGAAACAGTAGGTGTGTATGGACCAGCACGAGTGATGGAGGGACCAGAAGAAGCTGCAGTGAAGACAACATTATGAGCACCAGAGGAGGTCAGAGAGGCAATAGTAATACGTGTAGGTATAGCCCGTGACCTGGTCAGTGAAGAAACTGCAACTGTTGCAGCTGATGTAACAGTGGTTGCTGCAACAGAAGACAGTTTTGACCGCCTCTGTAGGACAAACTTAGTCCTTCTTCTCTTGGCAGGAGGAGATGATGTGGACTGGATAGCAGCAGCAGATGTAGAAATGGAAGTACGAGGGGGGAGGAGAAAGGTCAAACTCAGGAATAAACGATGGATCCCTGATCTCCTCCCTATCAATCTCTTGCTCTATATCTCCTGTCTTAAGAAAAACAACTTGAGATCTAAAGCATGTGGTCACCACCTGTGGCCTAGTGTCTTCAGAGTCAAAATCATTTGAGGCATCCTCATCCTCATCATCAACATCAACATCTTCCATCTGCTCATCTTCAGCTGATGTAGTACCAGCCATCTCTAGTGGAGTGGAGACGGTGGCCTCAGTGGTAGCCATGAAATCCAAGTCTAGTAAAGCACCGACATCCACATCATCATCAGCAACAGAAACACTAACTCCAGCACCAGCATCAACACCAGAAACATCACCACCAGCTCTAGACACAACAACACCAGCACCACTGGCACATGCGCCACTAACACCAACATCAGCACCTACATCTCCACCATCATCACCATCATCTCCATCATCACCACCCGGCACTATGATATCCTATAAATCCGAATCAGAGTCATCATGTCTCCATTTCCTTCCACCGGGTACAATGTACTCAGGGTTGTGGAGATGGCCAAATAGAGCACGAACTGGAGGCTTCGTCTCCTTTACTTTGTATGATAACACTCTGTTAAGAGTGATGTCATTCATGCGCTCTAACCGAATGATGTCTGAACTGGTCTTTGGTATTGGCTACTTGAGCATCAAAGATCTGCTGAAGGAATCTCAGGCACGTAAGAAACTTCTTGCCGCCCTTGAGATAGACATTCTCCTTCAGATGTGTGAATACCATCTCTAAGAAATTGAATGGTAGATTCAGCACCAAAGCAACAAAAGCACCCTGTATAGTCTCCCTAAGCTCATCAAATCCCTCGCGTCTCGAACCCAACAGTGAATCAGTACGTGAGCTAAGTACTTGAACTGCGGTGATTGATAAGCTTTGTTGAGAACTCCGGCTTCCAAGTCACCATCATACTTGCATCGCATAAAGCATCCTCGAACAAGATAGCGTTCAAGTAGAAAAGGATGATCAAGTGCATCCTGGAACCCACAAATCCTCCTAATGTGCTTAGTAGAGACTATGACATCATGTTCTCGCACTTTTCCTCTAATCAGTGGAGGCTCGACCTCACAATCTATATCTGCAGATCTCCAAAAATCTCTTTGGTGTGTCACATAAGGATCATAAACAGTAGATATAGTAGTGAAGATCCTAGAACTCCAAAGAAAAGTAATAATCTATGTGAAATGCTTGGCGTTCTTGGTGGCAAGATCCAAGTGAGCACAGATGTTGTTCTTTGTCACTGTTTTGTAGTCAGCCATACTGAAAAACAAGAGAATAAACATGTCAATTCAATTTAGTCAAACAAGTGAGTAAAATCAGAAATTTTACACGAGTATTCAACTTGTACGAATGAAACATCCATGCCCGAATGAGTATTGCCGAATTAGCCCAATGACCGAATGAGTCATGTCAACCGAATGACAGACGAATGAACTCATTCGGTTGACTCATTGACCGAAAGAGTCAAGTCATCCGAATGACCAATGAATGAGGCTAATAGCAGAAAAAGCCTCATTCGGTCGAATGGCTTTATTCGGTTGAGACATCTCATTCGGTCCATCTTGAAGTCCGAATGAGTTTCATTCGGTCGGCCGAAGGATTTCAAAACTCCAAGATTCCAAAACCACAAATTAGACCACAAAATCCACACCAACATGTTTAGATATGACCGATTAAACTTTTTAGAACAAGTCTTAGGTGATTTAGTGTTCAGTTTGGCCATTTATTAGAAGGTGACGGTTACGAGCGCTAAAACCCTAAGCATTGAACTGTTCATAACGAATCCATGGTCAAAATTGGATAATCTTGGACCCAATGGTACCTGTAACAACCACAAGAAGGAATACCAGCAAAATAGTAGGGTTAATCAATGAAAACTCGAAGAACAGTCGCAGGAAGGTGATTCGGTCGAAAGAGGTGCACACAATAGAACCGAAAGAAAAATTTGGGGAATAACTTGGTTCGGCCGAAAGAGTCCAATATATAGTGAGATTCATTCGGCTGAGACGCCAACCGAGTGTGTTACTTCGCATCATATTGATTCGGCCAAATGACTCATTCGCATGAGTGAAGTCATTCGGTCGAATGAGCTATTCGCCTGTATCATTCGCATGAATGAAACTTACCATTCACAAACACACATTAATTTCAAATTTGACATTTTTAACATTTAAACGAATGCCATTATGAAGATTAGACTGGTTTGGTGATGGATTCAGATACGATTGAACATCTGAACACACAAATAATCATCTAAAACAAATTTGAAAAATATAAAATCTTTTTGTATTTTTCTGAAATGAAAGACAACTGTACATCTAACAAATAAAACTGAAACAATTAAGAAACACATCTTTTTGCGAGTAGTCTTTCAAGAAAATGACACGTACACCTAATCACATCAAATCAACATTAATGAATGTTGCACTTCAGACACATTTGTCTTATGATTTGATTACTGATATACTTGTCCTCATTAAACCTGACAATACATTATTTCTATACAAATTAACGATCACTCATATTTTTTGACTGAGTTACCCATTGTATTTAACCGATAAAGATCAAAACCAGTTTGTAACTCATCTCTGCATAACTTAATACCTAACATCATAAGTTCTATAAGGTTCTAATTTATTCTCTTTTTGTATTTTTCTTTTTGATTTGTCTCTCATGTTCAACACATTCTCATGGACGGCTTCAGCTAGGTCTTTACAAAGCAATATGGCACGTATACAGAATTGTGTTGACATGATCAACTTGTTCTATCCAAATGGATGGCTTCAACTAGGCTGCAACCCAGTAATATGGCACATGTATGGAATCGAACTTATTTTATTTTTGTAATTTTCTTAGCTTATCCTATCTGAATGGACGGCTTCAGCTAGGCTTCAACCCAGCAATATGGCACGTGTACATAATCGAATTTATTTTATTTTCTTGTGATTCAATCATTCTCATCTGAATGGACAGCTTCCGCTAGGTCTTTACAAAGCAATATGGCACGTGTACAGACTTGAATTCATGAATCACTAGAAACCTCATTAGATCCTATGATAACAGGTGTATGCCTGATTTGAGTCAAAAACTATTTATCACTTAACTGGTTTTCTAAAATGGATCCCACAAATCAGACTTTCTAAGCAATCACCAATAGTCTATACATTTTGTAAAGTTGGCCTATCAGTACATCAAATCACAATTCTGATGTGTTTTCGGTTTATGCATACACTTTCTGCTTTTAAGACATGATAGGTTAACACATCACTTTCTCAAACAAGACTTTCTCATTTTTACAATTTTTCAAATATTTTTGGTTTTTCAAAATTTTCAAATGTTTTTGGTTTTTCAAAGTTAAACTACTTTTTCTCCCCCTAAAAACCTAAAACAGAAAATCTTTTTGAGTTTTGATTAAGTGAAGGAAAAATAACAGAAATACTAAAAAGGAAAAATAAAAGAAAAAAAACTAACTAACAAAAATAATGATCATTTGTTTGATTCAGATGAAGGAATGACTTCATCTTTTTGAAAAACACCATTAGCCGATAACAGATATAAAAATCTGGGTTTATCAAATGCTTTTATATAAAGATCGGCTTTCTGGTGATCGGTGTGAATTTTAACAACATCGATTAGCTTCTTTTCAAAACAATCACGTATGAAGTGATATTTTATGTCGATGTGTTTGGTTTTCGAGTGCAGGACAAGATTTTTAGTGACAGCAATGGCATCAGTATTATCAACATATATAGGAGTGTTAGAAAAATGTAACCCATAGTCCCTGAGTTGTTGCTGTATCCAGATGATTTGTGAGCAACAACTAGCAGTAGCAATATATTCAGCTTCACATGTTGAAGTAGACACCGACGTCTGCTTCTTGCACTGCCAGGTGACTAAACGGTTTCCAAAGAACTGACATCTTGCAGATGTTGACTTGAAATCTCGTTTGCATCTGCCATAGTCTGAATCACTGTATGCAGTAAGTTCAAAGTTATCATCATTAGGGTACCATAAGCCAAGATCCGGAGTACCCTTCAGATAACGCAAAATCCTCTTCACAGCAATCAGATGTGATACTCTTGGTTTGGACTGATAGCGAGCACACAAGCATGTGGAAAACATGATGTCTGGACGAGAAGCAGTAAGAGGGATCCAATAATTCCTCGGTACAGAGTGGCATCGATTAACTCCCCCTTTTCGTCTAGTGTAATCCCGTGATTAACAGCTAGTGGGGGTTTGCATCCGACATACTGAACTGGCTCAGAATGTCACCAACATATTTGGTCTGATGAATGAAGATTCCTGCCTCAGACTGATCCACCTGTAATCCCAGAAAGAATTTCATCTCCCCCATCGAGCTCATTTCAATCTTGTCTTTCATAAACTTCTCGAATTCCTTGCACAGACTATCATTTGCAGAACCAAAAATAATGTCATCCACCTAAACTTGCACCAAGAGTAAATCACCATCTTTCTCTCGAATAAACAAAGTGCAGTCAATGACACCTCTTCTGAACCCATTGTTCAGAAGGTGAGTAGACAGTGTCTCGTACCACGCTCGTGGAGCTTGATGCAATTCATATAAAGCCTTGTCCAACTTGTAGACTTGGTCAAGATGCAATGGATCCTCAAACTTGGGAAGTTGATTGACATACACAGTTTTGTTGATCACACCATGAAGGAATGCACTCTTAACATCCATTTGATAGACTTTAAATTTCTTGAAGGATGCATATGCCAAGAAAATACGAATTGCTTCGAGACGAGCAACCGGTGCAAAAACTTCATTATAGTCAAGTCCCTCAATCTGTCTGAATCCCTGCACCACCAGACGTGCTTTGTTTCTCACAACGATCCCGTGATCGTCCCTTTTGCAGCGAAGAACCCATCTTGTGCTATAGCCTTTGCACCTTTTGGTTTGTCAACAAGTTGCCAAACACCGAGTTTCTTGAATTGTAAGAGTTCTTCTTGCATGGCATCAACCCATGATTCTTTACTCAACGCTTCAGTGACGGTTCGTGGTTCAACTTGAGATATGAAGCAAGAATGGGCACAATAGTTCACAGACCACCTGAAGATAGCTGATTTCTTGTCTTGACCCCATCAAGCGGACTTCCAATAATGTTTTCATGAGGATGAATGCGATTAATTCTTCCAACAGGATGAGCAGGAACCTCAACCTGTGGATCAAGATTGTTTAGATTCAAGTCCTCAAGAGCAGGTACAATGTTGTCAACATTTGGTTCAGGGGCAACTGGTTGAACGGGATTGTCATCTATGTCTGAGCTGTCATCATGTATCTGTATGGGAATTGAAGCTGATGAAGATTGCACAGGTTCATCAGGTGCATTTTGTGCATCATACATCATTTGACATCTTCATTTGAGTACATGGGAGGCATATTGAAAGAGTTGAAAAGGTCTGAATAATCAAACATCCAGTCTGGACCTTTCCCAGGTGGAGGCATAGAGTGTCTTTGAACGTCCACGTGGTACCACTCCTCCACATTTTGAGTAGATCAATTGTAGACCCTTTTATTCGGAGTGTTGTAACCAAGAAAATACCCTTATTCAACCTTCTCATTGAATTTTCCTTGCTCGTGTTTCTTAAGCATCGTGCACGGAGCACCAAAAGGTTCCAGATACTTAAGATTAGGTTTTCTGTTGTGGAGCAGCTCAAAGCAAGTCTTTCCATGTCTCTTGACTATAAAAACCCGGTTCAATGTGTAGCAAGCATTTGCAACAGCTTCATTCCAGAACTGAACTGGAAGGGATGAATCAGCAACCATAGTCCGAGCAGTCTCAATCAATGTTCTATTCTTGTGCTCAGCAACTCCATTCATTTGAGGGACATATGGAGCCCTGAATTGTAGGACAATGCCACGTTCATTGCAGAAGTTCTCCATACCGTGATTCTTGAACTCTGTCCCATTCTCTGTTCTGAGCATACGGATCTTGAGCTTATAAAGTGATTCAAGTTTAGTTACCAAGACTTGAATACACTCAAATGTTTTTGATTTCTCCTTCAGAAAGAAAACCCAAGAATATCTGGAATACTCATCATTAATGACTAAGCAGTGTTGATCTCCAGCTATATGCTTGCAGTTGACTGGACCAAATAAATCCATATGGAGAAGCTCAAGAGGAACAGTGATTGAATGATACTTTTTCAGCTTGTGAGACTGCTTGGTCTGCTTTCCCTTCTTGAACGAGACACAGATATCAGACAGCTTGAAATTCTTTAAGCTAACGCCTTCAACCAAATTGTTGTGTACCAAATGGTTCATCTTACGTAGACTCAAATGGCCCATCCTCTTATGCCAAAGAATAGAATCTTTTTCTGTGGCTTTTGACATAAAACATGAAGCTGAGGGGGATGTTGTTGAAGCTGTACCCATATTGAGAACATACAAGTCTTGCTTACGGGGTGTAGACATCAGAATCTAGTCTTCAGGAATAGTGAACGCCTTGCTTGAGAATGTAGCAACTGGAGTCAACAAAAAGAACTTTGTACTGCTTGTCACAAATCTGTGACACTGAAAGTAGATTGTTCTCCAGCTGCTTCACATATCTGACTTTGTCAAATGAAACTCGGCCGTTTGAAAGAATACCCTCTCCAGTAATGAACCCGCCTTTGTCACCGGCAAACACTACATATCCACCTCGAATTGAATTGACATTGGTGAGCAGCAAAATATCTCCAGTCATGTGCCTTGAAGCCTCACTATCAACAATCCAAGTGCTGTTAAGAGCAGCAGTTGGGGCTACCTGCACAAACACAAACTATTAGTTCAATTTAGGAACCCAAGCCTTTACAGTCTTGGGTTGACCCAATGAGTCTCGGATTCAAACATCAATCCATTTTCCATCTGGGGTTGCCTTGTCTGGAGTGTTTGAAACTGAAGTCTCAGAAGACTTAACTTTCCAGACTGTGTTTTTACTGAAAGAGTTTTTCAAGTAGATGGATGATGGTTTGGATTGATTGACATTAACAACCTTGGGAGCATCCAAATTCACAACTTTCCCTTTACCCTTATCCAAAGGCTTGACAAGATTGGGTTGTTTGGGCTTTGCTTGAGATGATTTACAATCAGATTTGACTTGTTTGATAAAATTCTGATTTTGTTTTCTGGGTGGTGCAACCTTAGGTCTGATCAGATGAGGAAAAAATCTGACAACATGTCCAGGTGCACCACACTGAAAACAAGCCCTTTTGTTTTGATGACATAACTGTTTGGGTTTGGAACAAGACTGTTTGTTTTGATGAAAAACATTAGGTTTTGTCATGTTTTATTTAAAACCCAACCCCTTTGTACCATTAAAAACATGTTTTTCAGTCTTTTTGGTCTCACTTGCTTCACCATCCTGTGAAGACTTCACAAAGCAAATGGCTTTGGATAACTTTGAAGCCATGTTTGTCTTGGGTAAGATTGGATCAGCCTTTTTAGCAACAGATGTCTGATTCTTGACATAAGACACTTGAGGAAGAACATCAGATTCATCCTCAGAATCAGAGACCCAATCTTCAACCATGCCCTCCACAAAAGATTCCTCAGACATTGAGGAACCCTCATCAGAAATAATCCCAATAGTATCAATAACTAATGGAGTTTTCACCTGAAATTCTTTGATCTCTTTGTCATTTGGAGAATTGACAAAGCAGTTCAAGACTGGTGGGGGACAATGATTATATTTTGTTTCTTTACCCATCCCAGTTTGATCAGTCCCATTATTGATCATGTGCTCAATAATATATGAAGAGCTTTCATAGCTCTTGAGCTTCTGGCTTAAAGTCTCATTGATAGTGTTGAGATAAGAAGTAACTGCATCCTGCTTATTGAGCACAGCGATCTCAGCCTCATGTAACTGTCTGTTTAACAAATCAATTTTAGCCTGAAAATCTTTTTCATTAGATTTTAAAATTCTATTTGCTTCAATCATTTGATTGAGATCGCTGATCAAGTCAGAATTGTGCTTCTGATAAGCCAGGACCTTACTGTCAAGGTCAATACAGTTAAAGCATCTGGAATGAGAAGAAGAACTGTCATCATATACCTGATCTGACTGAGATGTAGCGGAATTTTTGACGATCATAGCAAACTCTGTAGCAGGTTGTTCTTCAAACTCAGCATCAGAATCTCCTTGATTGTTTGATTCTGAAGTGCTTTCTGATTCTGATCCAGATGATTCCTCCAGACTGGTCTTTGTTTCTTCTGAAGTACTTTCTTCACTGGATTCATCAGCTTTCTGAATTTCTGCAACACATGATTTATCTTGTCCTCCTTGATCAGAATGGATCTGAAATCCCAGTTTTCACCTTCATCATTTTGAACCATCAAGGCTTTGCTAGCATTTGAAGAACTTGCATGAGCGGGAGTATCAACGAGCACAAGTCTTCGTTCTGGATTTGCTGCAGATGATCTCTGATTCTGAAAAGGGTTCTTGTTGCCTGTCTTCTTTGGTTTGTTGCACTGTCTTGCAAAGTGTCCTTTTTCTCCACAGTTGTAGCAAGTGACAGATGCCATATCAAAACCAAATTTTGAATCCTTATTCAGATTGATATCTTTTCTAGTTCTTCTCACAAAATCCTTAGCTCTTCATACTGCACTGGCAAGAGCCCGCATGATGTCTATCCTCTCCATATCATCCGGGTCAATCTGAGAATAATCTTCATTTGTCAAGTGAGGATTACCAATCTGCCCAGCTAGTAATCCATCATAGGAGCTCACAAGAGTAGACAGAAGACCCATATGCTCCTTACCAACCTCTACAGTCACTTTATCAAAATGATTTGTCTTCAGATTGGTGACTGGATGACTATTTTCTTTCTGAGAGGTTGATGTTGAGGATGATTGACTGAAGTGTATCTGGTTTGAAACAGGAGCTTCTTTAGTCTGAGAGACAAATGCAGTCTTTAGTGTAGCATGAGAAGAAGCTCTCTCTACAGTAGGAGTAGAATAATACAATGAATGATCCTAAACTTGAGCAACTCTCTTTGCCTTCCATTTGTTCTTAATCTCCTATTCTTTAAGCTTTTGGACAAACTCATTGATGTCCATCCTAAACTTGAGCAACTCTCTTTGTCTTCCATTTGTTCTTAATCTCCTGTTCTTTAAGCTTTTGGATAAACTCATTGATGTCCATATTAGCCATCATCTCATTCTGCTTCAAGACCATGAGAAATGACTCCCATTTGGGAGGTAAAGCATCTGCCAAACACTGAATCTTCTCTTGTGTTGTAGTCTTGACCTGATGATTGAATAGCTCACTCAGAAGATGATAAAATCTAGCAATTAGATCATCTGGGGACTCATTTCTCACATACATGAAACTGTTAAACTATTTTATCAAAGCTTTGGACTTTATGTTCTTCAAAGCATCATTTCCCTCATATCTCTGTTGCAACGCATCCCAAAGTAACTTAGAAGATGTAAACTGTCTAAACTGATGAAAGATATCAGTAGCAATGGATTGAGACAGAATAGCATAGGTTTTCTTCTCAAAGTCATATAACTTCCTCTAGGGTTCAGTCATCCGAGTGACTAACATGGGAGTTCCATCTTCATTTAGAGGTCTCAAATAACCACCCTCTATCATCATCCACAAGTTTGTATCAACTCCATTGATGTGTATCTCGAATCTGTACTTCCAATGAGGATAATCATCTAATGAAAGCAACTTAGGAGCTTTATTAGAGATCCCTGTCTCAGTCTCTGTGAGTAGCAATGTCTGAATCCTATGATACTGGTTAGCCATCAAAGCTAGATCCTCCATTATGTCAAGAGAAAATGGTTTCCACACTTAGAAAAAATTTCAAACTGATGGGCCGAATGATACTGAAAGGACCGAATGTCGGGGACCGAATAGACTTGAACTAGCCGAATGAATTAAGAAGAACGAATGACTGATTTGAGGCGAATGAGTAGAGGAAAGAATGACTATTGAACCGAATGAATGAACAACCGAATAAGCAGGTGACCGAATGAGCAGTAGGCCGAATGTGTAAGACCGAAAGAGAGCTATTCGGCCGAAAGAGGGCTATTCGAACGGTGATTCGGATGATCGACTCATTCGTACCATCTGGGTTTTCAGCAACAAAAATTGCGATAACTTTTGATCTAGAGTGAATCTAACCACCAAAATTGGTACAAAACTTCAAGACATCATTACCAAGAAATTGGAATGATCGATTTGTCAAAACATCCACAAAAACCCACGGATTTACAATGAAACAGTAACTTGAAGGGCAAGAAAGTTAGGGTTTTTAAAAATCTCGAACAAGAAATCTAAGATTTGATGATTTTGATTGAAAATCGAGCAGAATCAAGAGCCAAATCTCTGATACCACTTTGTAGGACCAATTTGGAGCCCGGAAACGATCCGGTTCACCAAGGAATATGCCTACAACCACTGGAATAGTGCGGAATCCTATCCAGGGTTTTCCAATCGAAATCCACAGGCCCCGTGGCGATCTGACGATGAGGAGTGAACGTTTGGATCAAGATCGACCACCACGGGGTTAGAATCGAAGTTGGAGACGCAAGAACCGCTCATGACCCTAAGGGTATGACTCTGGAGTGCTCTGGGAAGAGAGGAGGCTTGGAAAAGTTAGGTTTGAATCTGTTTGCAGAAGTATATATAGACTGCATTCATTCGGCCGAATGAGTGGCCGAATCCCTCATTCGGCGAATGGCTCAGTCGAATGAGCTTGGTCAACCGAATGAGTCATACGGATAATTCGCTATGTGTTCATTCGGCCGAATGACCTCATTCTTAGGAACATTCATACGAATGGGTCTATAACACATATATTATCAAAGTCAATCTAAGTTAAACACACATAAACTTGAATAAACAATAAAGAACAATATAGAAATACTGATTTCATTAATAATATCAACTTTATACATCAAATAATGCAAAAAGCTGAACTAGGGACATCTTATGCACGAACAGCACGGCGAACCGCTCGATCGTCATCTGGTGGTGTTGTCCACATAGCGAGAACTCGATGTCAGGAGGAAGCTCCTCGTCCTCCTGCTCAGGAACGACAGCCTGGGGAGCTCTGTAGCGAAAGGTCGACAAAATCTCAACGGTAATCAGCTTGTATGTGGGCAGATCGGCTGTATCGAATAAACGAGTCCACGGAGTGTCCTCGCCTAGGATAGCCCGAGCCCGATCTGCCTGACCGGCATCTGCAAGCACTCCCCAGCCGATGCAACGCGGCGTCGCGTCACTTATGCGAATAATACGACTGCACCTAATCGTTGCCGTCATACCAGGTGCGAACTACAGCCACTAATGATGCGCGAGCTCTGACGCCTCGTAATCGAGGTCTAACACATCGTCCTGGTGTGGAATCTTCGGCTCCATATCAATCAGTAATAGCTGAAAAACGAAAACCGAGCAAACGTTAAAAAAAGTTGTCCAATACGGGTCGTACAGGTCAAGACGGCCTGTACTGCTGTTGGCCGTCTCTAACAAAACCAGGCCGTCTTAAAACAAGACGGCCCGTACTGGTCAAGACGTCCCGTCTTGGCCATACCAAGCCATTTGTTAGAATAATGTTTGACTGAGGACTGAGACGGGTCATACTAGGCAGTACGGGCCGTCTCAAGGGCGTATTTTTAGAAAATGGGGTGTTAATTTAACACAACCCTAATTTATATATAACTATTTATAAATATAAAGTTAGTTAGAAAGACAATTACATTGACAGTGGCGTATTCAAGAAATTTTTTCAGTTGGTTCACTATTTTCAGACGCTTCAATTAGATAAAACTGAACACAAAAATTCAGATCTGTTTGACGGTTTCGGTCTTGTAACAGTGTGATATATTAAGTTAATAATAAAAAAATAACATTGTCATGAAAGAGTTCAGATGTGCGGAGTGAATGTTTCTTTAAGGTTTCTGAGCTTCGAAACAAGCAGGGGTAAAGGAGGTCGAGCCCCTTGAGGGTTCAAATGGACCGAAACCTAAACGAAATTTGCTAAGTTTATATGACCGAAATTAACTTGACCCGCGAATTTAATCATTGATCACATAAATTCTTTAGATTATCTCAAATCAAATTTTTTGATACTTGCAAGGAAAAAATATTGATTTCGGAAAGTGATTTTAAAAGATCGATCCTATAAAAATTCAAGCGTTTATTATTGAGAATTTCTAACAAAGATCACTTGCCTTATTTAAGTTGTTAAACTACTCAGAAAGTTGCATTAAAATTTTCAGGCTTGAAAATATTAATGAGTTCACCTTACTTTTTAAGTCTTTCGAAAACAACAGATTTCATACTCTGGGTTCACATGAACGCACTCTTAATAGACTAGATCCGCCCATTGATTAACTCAATTCTAATCGAGTGACTAGTGTTGTAGTCGTACCTATTTTTAGTGACAGTTCTATTACTCTTAAACTTCAACAAAAAGAAAAAAAAACGATAAAAAAGAAAAAAGAAAAATAAACCTAGTATTACCGGACTAACCAACAGGAGACACTATTGTCCTCGAACATCACATGTGGCAACCGACATTGGTTCTAACGAAAGGCAAAGAAGTAGGGTTCAAAGTACCATATTTGCCCCAAAATTAAAATTTCTTAAATACCATGTAATAAATTCTTTCAGTTGATTCACTATTTTTAGACGCTTTAATTAGATACAATGGAAAATAAAAATTCACGTGTTTGTTTAACAGTTCGGGTTTTATAATGTTCATCACGTAATAATTTTACGATATAATAAGTCAATAATAAAAAAAAAACATTCTCCTTAAAGATTGTGGAGTTGCAGAACATACACTCGTTTAAAATTTTTAAGCTCCAAATCAAACAGAAGTCAAGAAGGTCGCGTCCCCTTGCAGAATGCAAATAATCCAGAACCCCGAAATGTAAATAAAAAACTCCCACAATTGTTGTCATGTTGTCATAAAAACATGAAACACATTACGTCGTAAAAATAAATGTCACTCATATAAAAACTCAAATGTGTAAAAGTGTAACTCGTGATAAAAGTGATTGTTGCTTAACTTACTTTACTATAAATTCAAAAGCGTACCTCGTTGTAAAATAAGTGTCAAAAAGCCCAAATATGAATAAAAATATCATGGTAACATACAACGTTAATAAAAGAAATCTAAAAGTAAAATACGTAAAAATTGTAACAAATTATTGTGTTCATATTATAATACTCAAACTCTGTGTTTAAAATGAAAAATGAAAACTTTATTATTTACCTAATAATAATTAATTTTTTAAATGTTTCAAAAAAGCTACTTAATTTTTTTATTCTTTCAAATTAACTCAATTTTCAGTAAGTGTTTCAGTCACACATAATTTTTAAAGCGCTTGTTTTTTTTTTAATTAATGGACCCAAATGTAAACACGTATGAATCTTTAATAAGAAGTAAAAAACTTTTATATTTAACTTGAAATAAGATTGTAATTGTGAAGAAACAAATTGAATTACTAACAAAGTTTCATAATTGTAATTTGAAACCAAATTGAGAAAAAAATAATAACTAAATTTATCTATTCTAATAAATAAATGTTTTAGGGACAGATGTTATGTTTCTATAGCACATTAACTTTGTTTTTCAACATCTTCTATTAAATAGATCTCATATTAATTAATAAAATTAAGAGATAATTACATATACCCCCTCTTTTGAGGTCTATTACATATATACCCATCTAAAAAAATTATTTACATATATACCCAACTTTACTATCTTTACCCATTATGACAAAAATATCCTTTTACTAACTCTTTGAATTCCAAGCACACACCCCCACACGTAAACACCACGTTCGTTCATCTCCCTCCCCCCATACGACTGCAATTCTGTCAATTAAAAATGAAAAAATGACAAGAAGAAGAAGCAAAAACACTAAAAAAGGAAAAAAATGTAAAGTAGGGGGTATATTTGAAGCAAGGGTTTTATAAGTATAATAAATTTTTTTAAAGTAAGGATAAAATAGTAATTTCTTAATTCATTTTAATTAAAATAGGTATATTTGAAATTTTTAGAGTTAGAAGAGATGATATACGTAATTAAAATTTTGGATTGGATATATATGTAATAAATTAAATTTAAAAAAATATATTGTAATTAGAAGAGAGAATATAATAATTAAAATTTAAATGAAATTTATATTACAATTTTTTAAGTAAGCTTTAATGTTTACTTGAATTCTTTTTAATTTATATTTATATAAAATAATAATAAGTTAATAACAATTACCAAAAGTATTCAATATGTAGAATGGCAACATAAAACACTTATTTCCCTCCATTCCATCATCTTCTTCATCGACGTCTCTTCAAATCTCTCTCAAATGGCGAAGATGCTTCACACCGCCTTCACCGTCTCAGGTTCAGTTTCACTTCCAAATCAACGCAATCACACGTCAATTAACAGATTCAATCACATTTCTCTCCCGTTTCGATCCGAATCATTGATCGGTTCCACTCAATGGTCCTTCATCGCCTTCAATTTGTAGTCCGTGTCATCATCAATGCCTAGCGTTTGGATTTTGAATCGTTCACCGGTGTAGAACGAGATCGCGTGACAGTTACCGAGTGAAAGCGACGGTGGTTCCTGAAAGTTCCTTGGATTGTTGTT
>SZYD01000173.1:0-72570 GCA_009363875.1 Mikania micrantha | reverse complement strand
AAAAAAAAATATAACGTTGTCTAACAAAAATAAATAGAAAAAAAAAAAACACCTTCAATGTCTGATAACATAAACGATTGTCCTCGTATCTCTCAATCAACGAATCAAAACGTATTTAATTCAAGGATGGAAATCAATTATTGCTATTATGAGGTATGCATTCAATGAGAGAGAGGTTTCTTGGGTTCAAAAGAAGAAAGAAGTAGTATACAAGGTCGTGGATATGGAGTTAATCTATCAACTAATATCAAACAAAAAGTACATAATGATGTGATGCATGTTTACAAAAAAAAACTTTTCATTAATGAATGAAAAGATGTTGGGTAGACAACCATACCACAATAGTACAACAAATCTCTGCAAATTTTAGAGAGATAAATTGATAAAGACATATATAATATAATATAAAAAGAATACATGAAATCAAAATTTGTTTTGAAACGAGCGGGAAAAATAAAATATTCAATTTCAGTTATAACAGGTAACAAACGGTGAACTACAACGTAAAATACATGTTACAACTAGATTCAGTTCATATAAAGGATTGGTTTTTAGTCTACATGAAAAAAAAATGTGCTCATAAAAAAAAGGGGGAGTACTTTAGTTAAAAGAATAAATGACAGTTTAATGCGTATTACGCTCATAGAAATACACGTATTTTGCGTTTTCAGTGTATATAAAATAAATAAAAGCTGTCAAAAAAAAATTACATATACATACAAGAAAAATCTGTAAAACATACGTAACATGATTTTATGGATTTACGTGATGTGCAAAATGGAATCAGTCAACAAAAAAGAGGAGATGAAAAAAAAGTACAATCCTTGAAAAAGACGAAAATACCCTTCAGTTGATTTTTAATAGGGTGGTGATGTGTCACAATATGGACCACATGTTAAGGTTTTCACAGTTTTCTCAATGAGGCTTGGTTTTCGCTTTATACTTTCCCTATATATATATATATAGGGGAAGGATATTTTGAAAACCTAGTTGAGATGTGGAAACTTAGAAAACTCATTGTAGACCTTTGATGATATTTGATCAATGGTATAGATTAATTGGAGTATTTAAAAAAGGTTAAAAATAAATAAAAAATAATATTTTTTGTCCTTGAAAGTACAAATGGATAATATGGTAAAAATACATGTTGTCCTTTATCTCTTAAAAAGTGTACCTGCAACATTCGAACTATTTTCTTCTTCATTTTCACTTTATCATCCATTCATATTTTGAATCTTCATTTGAATTCCTGCAACCTTCTACTTCATCTTAGTTCCAGCAACATGATTTTATACTTCCGCAATTTATCCTTCCAGCAACCTATGCACCTATCAGTTCCACGAGTTTCCACGAAGAAGAGAACGAAATGGGAAGCCAGAAGGCTTCCGACGAGCAATGACGAATAGAAAGAACTATATCGTGAAAAATATCTGCCGGAGAAATGCCGACAAATTATAGAGGAAATCTTCAACGGGTAAATTGCTATATTCAACACCATTCTATGATTTTGATGTTTTTAAATGAACCAGTTTAGAAAAAAATGCATATTGTGTTGTTTGACTTCGTTTGTTCGCGAAAAATACATATTTGTGAAGAACTGAAAGGAGAAAATGATTATTTGAAGGAGATTTACAAGAACTAAGTTCAGATGATGAATTTGTGAGGTATAAAAAAAACTCAATTCTCAAACTTCAAAATAGGATTACTGAGTTTAATTTTTTGGACGTGCGTTATTCTAATTTTAGATACAAAATTTCTTTCATAGGACAAAATCATCTTATAATCTGAAATTATGGTATATATGCTTCAAAATTGTAAGTATACATATAATTTACATATAGTTGCATACCAATTTTGTTATCAATTATCAAAGAAAATGTTAATTAATGAATTTTGGTATATATGCTTCAAGTTTTTATTTACATTTAATTTACATATAGTTGTTTATCAATTATGTTAATCAATGAATAAAGGAAATATTGATTTCCTGATGGTTTACTTATAATTTACATTTATTGAGCTAAAAGACTTTTTTCTATGTTTGATTGTATGTTTTTTTTTAAATTGTTCAGTCAGGTGAGAAAAAAAACAAGGTTGATGGTGTCAAATTAATTATATCCAACAATTACATCTATAGATATGACATATTGACGATGATGTGGTCATATTTTTGTCTTTAAAGGAAAGAATTTAAAGATATCTGATGAGCCAACTATTGGTGATGTTCTTGGTAAATCACCACTGCAATGGAGAAACATGTACTTTTAGCACATTTATTTTCCGGAACGATTTTTTAATACATTTTGTATTATGTTACATCGAAGTTACATGATTCAAAATTATTTCAGTTAAGTATTTTTATTTGTATTATGTTACATCGAAGTTACACGATTTATTATGCTAATTTATGTTTGTATATGTTTTTTAATAAATTTGAAGTCACTTTGATTTTTTCACATTTATGTAACATTTGTTGTAAATGTATGTAATTTTACATAAAATTTACATATATGTAATTTTGAATGTCTTAATTTGAAATATTTTCTTTTACATATATTTAACATGATGTTACACTATGTTACAAATATCTACAATTAGTGTAACTACAGATGCACAAAATTTCGGTAGACTAAAACAGTATCGGTTCTTAACAAGTTAGAAACCAATTTTTAAAGTTGTTTTTGTTTTTAAGTGGTCTGAAACCTAAATTGTATTGTGTAACATCATTGTAACAAGATAAAAAATATTCAAATTTATAGGACCGGTTTCATGGATAAATTAACTGCATATATATAATGTAACATCAACGTAACACGTACTTCCAGCAACAAATAACACAAAAAAATAGAAGTCATAAATGATCTAGAATTGAAATGTATTGTATGTGTAACATCACCTTTATATTTGCTTTGATCTTGAGGTTTAACAACATTTATGACTCTACCAAAGAATCAAATTTCCTTTTACTTTTAGGTTTAGCAACTTTATTACACCTAACGTACTTATGTGTTAACAACACCTTTTCATGATTCAAAATTATTTCAGTTACGTATTTTATTTGTATTATGTTACATCGAATTCACACGATTTATTATGCTAATTTATGTTTGTATATGTTCTTTAATAAATTTGAAGTCACTTTGATTTTGTTACATTTATGTAACACTTGTTGTAAATGTATGTAACATACATGTAACATGGTTTCTTATTATTAATTTTGCAAGTAACCGACTTTCTTATTATTAATTTTGTAAGTAACCGTCTGATACATAGATTTTACATAAAAGTTACATATATGTAATTTTGAATGTATTTGAAATATTTTCTTTTACATATATTTGACATGATGTTACACTATGTTACAAATATCTACAATTAGAGTGTTTAATGATTCAACAAAACCGGTAAACATAGCATCTCTTCTTCTCGTTTGGAGAAAGAATATGTTGGTTTTTGAAAATAAACAATTCTTTCTTTAGGTGATATTCTTTACATGGCAATGTATCTTGAACAATATAATCATTAAATTGGTAATTCAAAACCCATTCATCATCAAATGGACAATCGTGATAGTACACAAGTTATTAGTATTTCTTTTATAAATTTTCATTATGTTAATTTATGTATGCATTTGATCCTAATTAAATTTGAAGTCACTTTGATTTTGTTACGTTTATGTAACATTTTTTGTAAAGGTATGTAACGTATACGTAACATAGTCCCATTTTATTAATTTTATATAAGTAACCAGTTGTTACATATTTGTTACATTGATGTTACATAAAATTTACATATATATAACTTTGAATATCTTTGAAATATTTTATTTTACAAATATATAACATGGTGTTACAAATATGTTACACTATGTGTAACTATGCATGAAAAACCAATTACCTGAAGCACTGTCGGATCTTAAGTTAGAAACTGGTTTTAAATCGCTTTTAGGTTTCAAGTGACATGATACTTGTATTGTATTACGTTACATCACGCTAACATTGTAAAAAAATGTTCAAAGTTTTAAAAACGGTTTCAAGGATGATGTAACTGCATATATAAAATGTAACATTAATGTAACACGTATATCCTGCAACAAAAAAAAGGAAAGATGTAAACAATCTGGTACTAAAATTTATTGTGTAACATCATTGTAACAAGGTAAAAATTGAAAACACACATGAATACATGATTGTTCAAATTTCGGATGCGAAAATTCAGTGTAAGAAGTTTCAGGTTGCATTAAAAAACCAAAAGAGTACACTAATACAATTGATGGAAAGTTTTGCATTTTAAATTATGAAATAAGTAATGATCTTTATTATACAGTAATTAAAAATTAATATAAAAATATACACATAAGTGTAATATGTTTCAGCTTGCAAGATATGATAAACAAAACAAAGTATATAACGTAACATCAGCGTAACATGTTTCAGGTTGCAATAATTAAAGAAAATATTAATGAAGAAGAAACGAAGAGATCAAATGAAAATGAAAATATGTAAATTATTAAATGATATTGTACTATGTAAGTGATTTCTTGACTATTTTAAGTTATAGTACACAAGTATAATTTAAAATATATGATTAATCTTTTTGAAAAAGCAAACATTAAATGTTTGTGTACTGAAAAAAAACTTTTTTATATTGAAATTCCAAAACTATATAAAGTGAATGTTAACTACAATATCTAGTTTACTATTGTTACATGTAAGGGGAAGAAGACAATTATTTTGAAGACGTAAAGTATATGTAACATTGAATGAAGGGCTTTTTTTAGTTATATATTCCTGAAGATACACTTTTGTTGTATCTGTTAATGTTTGTGGGCAAAATAATGATGCATGTAATTTCGTTTGAATAGTTCCTAAATAAGTCGATAAATATAACAACGTAAAATAGGTGTAACATGTACTGAAAAAAACTTTTTTATATTGAAATTCCAAAACTATATAAAGTGAATGTTAACTACAATATCTAGTTTACTATTGTTACATGTAAGGAGAAGAAGACAATTATTTTGAAGACGTAAAGTATATGTAACATTGAATGAAGGGTTTTTTTTAGTTATATATTCCTGAAGATACACTTTTGTTGTATCTGTTAATGTTTGTGGGCAAAATAATGATGCATGTAATTTCGTTTGAATAGTTCCTAAATAAGTCGATAAATATAACAACGTAAAATAGGTGTAACATGTACTGAAAAAAAACTTTTTTATATTGAAATTCCAAAACTATATAAAGTGTTTTGAATAATAAATAACCGGTAGAAAATAAAGATATTGGGTTAAAAAAGTACAAAAGGAATGTGGACCCCAATAGAAAAAGTGAATGTACAAATAGATTATGTGTAATTTGGTGTGATGGCTAAATAGGTACAATAAGTACATATATATATGTGGTAAACTACACATGGGGGATGGTTTATGTAAAAAGAATAAAGGGTGATGTGATGTGTACCTTCTTCTTTTATAATTATTAATTGACAATCAAAAAACAATTTTATATTCGTTAATAGATAAAAAAAATAAATATGAGTAAAAAATACATTAAATGTAAATGTAACATTAACGTAACATGATGGTAAATTTGGTGACAAGATCATAATACATATACACAGACACAAAAAAAAACAATACTAGTAACAATTGTAAAACAATAAACAAAATAATAAACTAGTAATAAAAAAGATTACTTTAACATGAAACAACATCAAATGTTGTTTGTACAAACGACTTTTAAAAAGAAAAAATAAATACTAAAACTATGAAAAAAAACCCAGCTTATAAGGAGGTATTTTCTAAGTGATTTACATTCTTCTATAGCAACACGACACTTTCGTTCTGCTTCGTTCTTAGACTTCAGTAAACCTGGGATTATCAAAATAGATCTTGGACACATCTCAGGATCAACCCATGTGATAAAGCTACAGTTGGATCTCTGATATAAAAAACAAATGCAAAAGGTTAATAACATACAAAAATTAAATGATATTTAAAAATGGAACTAACCTGGTCAGGACATGAGTAAAATCGGCGACCAGGATTCCTTGATGTCCAAGAGGTTCGAATCACGGCTTCTTTTCCACACCCACAAAAACCATTTCTCTTCTAAAAATGGAACGTGAGATGTTTTCAAAAAATGAATGAAGGTTGTCTGATTCATGCAATTTATTGGGTGTGGTGGGAAGAAAACAAAAAGTAAAGTTATTATGTATTTATTGTACATTTGATTGGACAACTCATATAAACTAAAAAAAGTAAATAAAAAAAAAGTCAAGAAATTTGCACATCAGTTATAGTACATTGATAGATGTACCTGACAAAAGATGTGTTTAAAAGTAGTAATCAAACACTCAGAAAAGGACAAATATATTTATCAAAAAAAATAATATAAATGTTGTTACATAATTTCCCAGCTTAATGCACGTATTATTATTTTGAAGGGTTAGAAGTTTCATTTTTTTTATAACTACTATTGTTACGTCAAGTAATAATAAAGTTAAATTCCACATACTTCTTTTTTAATTTACGATAACAGGGGGCGTACATATAGAGTCAATTATTAATGCAACATATAGAGTCACTTGATATCTAAAATATATGATCGTAAATTGGATGAGAATATTTAAAAAGTTAGATAAAAAAATGGTGGGAAAAGCATGTGGTAAAAAAAGGTGGGAAAAAATTAGAAACAATAATCTAGTAACTTTGAGCTGAATTTAAAAAACGTAAATTTGATGTAACAGGTAATCGGTTGTTTACAATAATAAAAATACAAAAAGATTAATATAGTAAAATTTATGGTGAGGGAACAAAGGCGGGAATATTTAAAAAGTTGGGGGAAAAAATGTGGGAAAATTAAAGGTGGAAACAAAAAGTATTAAATATTAAAAAAATGAAAATCTTTAGTTTTTTAACAGAAATAAAATAGCGTAAAAAAGATGTAACACGACTGCAAGTAATATTATGTAACTAAAAGACAAATATTCAAGTGGGGGAGAAATCTGGTGGGAATGGAAGGGGGAAAATTTAAAAAAAAATATATTTTGTTTATTATTTTAATTTGATGAGAGAGAGTGTGGTAAATTAATAAAATATAGTGTAAAGGTACAAATGTAGTTAAAGACAATTATGCCCTTCTATTAAATAATTATAGGTAAAAGAAATAATGAGGTAGCAAATTGTGGACCAAGTATTGGGTTTGCAAAGTTTCTTTAGCTCACATGGGTTTCTAATATATACATGCCCTATATATATATATATTTGTGAATAAATAATAAAGCCTTAAAATTTAGTTTCTTCCTTTTCTTTAAGCAAGGGTAGTGTTTGGAATCCCATACGCATTGCCATTCTACTAGCCTATCAAACCATCAATTAACATAGTGATCAATTTTATCGATCGACCAAATAGCACCTAGCAGTACACATACTAAAGATTTTAGACTTGTTACGTATGTGTTTTGATACGGCTAAAAATAAGATACATTAACATAGAAACTAATAAATAATTTCATTGATTAATTAATTTGTGAGTATTATGCATAAAGATTTAAAAGTTTATTAAAGTTTATGAAGGTAAACATGAAATGATATAATACAATTATGTTATTTATAATTTTTATCATCCATTTATTTTTTTAATTTAATGATATAATTCAAATTAATTCATTAAAGACAACTTTGTTTTCTTAAAACTCTTAAAAATGTAAACAACAATCTCATCCACTTCAAATATATTATAATATAGTATAAATAATGTATAAACCAACAAATAAACTATAATTAGTTGACAACATATGCAGACATATATCTTTGTGAGCGAAAGTATAATACATGAAATTTTTGTGATTTTATCATGTAAGTGTAAATTTTTCTTTCGATGTGTGACAACTATGTGTCTATGTGATTTTATCACGTAAGAACAATTAGTACATGCATAATAAAATCACACAAATTTTGTATACTTCGCACTTAATGCCACTTGTATTTTAAAATGTGTGTATGTGTTGTATATATGTATGTATTTATCATAGCATCCTAACGAGATTTGTGTATCTTACTATTACAATAAATAAAAATATTATACGTATATGCGTGTGTGTATAGAGATTGCATCATGTGAAAACTCAATATTAAAAGGAAGCTCTTAAATCCTATATGAATCATTTATTTGAAACTAGATTATCACCCCGTGTATTACACGGATTTAATATTAAAATGACAACAGCAGGGTAAGGCTAGCAGGGTAGTTTCTACTAAGTAATGTGCTCACGAATCGGATTATGAACCAGCTAATAATAAAATTTAGTAATTATAAAACGATATTTTTATATAAAATGATTAATTTACGTATTAATAAGTACTTTAAGTAATTAACAATAATTAAATTTTTAATAACTAAAGAATCAGTACCCGGGTTTATTGATTTTAACAACTGGAATTTTTAAGGTAAATGACACCAAAAATTTTAATTGTTTTTGTCAAAAACTATTTGATGCAAAATTAAGATGGTAATGTATCATTTTTTGAATTATTAAATTTAAGTGACCAAATTTGAAATTATCCTTAAATATAAAGATAAAAATATAATTTATCCCGCAAAATAAGAAGGTAAGGTGCAATTTTTTTTACTTATGTCATAATTTGAAAATATCATTAAACATAAATGATCAAAAGTGTGATTTTCACTATCTTTTTTAAAACTTTATTATTTTAAAGTATTTATTTTTAGGTATCCATGTTAGAAATGTCATTGATTATAAAAATCTGTTGTTTGAAATCTCTGTTTTATAGTTTGTTTCATTCTTTTAAAGAAATTTTTTTGAGAGAAATTTGTTTATTGGAAAAAAAACTAAAAATAGTGATTTAATCTTTCTTGTCATTAAAAATTTTGATTTCAGAAAATTTCATATTTTAGAATTTTTTTGAAGTATGTTTTTTAATAAAAAGAATTTTGATTTTGATTTTATTTAAAAACTATTTTTAATATTGAAAAAGTAAATAATATCATTAGTATTATAATTAGTTAATAGGAGAGATAATTATGAATTTATTCAATATGGAAGAGAATTGAGTAATATAATAAAAAGATGACATGTGGCATTATTAGTATAAAAATGTGACAAGTGGCAAAAAAGATTTTTGTTTATTATAGTAGTAAGATAAGATGTTAAAAATAAATAAGTTGAACACATTAAAGTTGATTAAAAATTGGTTTGAATAAACAAATCAATTAACGTATTTTAATGTATACTACATGTTTAATTTTAAGATTACAAACGAATGACCCGTATATGTTTAAGGTATCTAAGATCATGTTTTCATAATGGTTCGGCCCAGTTTCTAACGACCAGTTTTAGTGAAGACCGTAAACTAAATCGTTCACTATAATTTCAAACTTTTGAATCCAACTGTTCAAATTTTTAAAAAATCGACCGTAAAACCAAACTGATGCCGTGTTTGAACGCTCTCGTGGGAACCCTGAAGTCTACAATTCTTACGATGGTATGGCCACAGACGAGTATTCTACTTTCCTACCCATGAAAATCAGTGAGGTTAATGAATTGAAAACCCTCAAAATCTCACTTCCGTCGTCACTCCATTGCTCAAGATGTCGACTTTCTTCAGAAGACTAACCAAATCGACGCCGATCGCATTTTCCCGCGCTTTCAGGGACCATTCAGAGGGTTATTCATCGCATTTCCGATTTCCAGTCGGAGCGATCGCTGCCATCTCCGGTGGAATCTCCTATTTCTATTATTTTTCCGAGCCAAATTTGGTAAATTTTTTCATCTTGTTGTATATTCAGTTAAATTACAGTACAAAATGGAATCGTGTATGCATATTGATGTGCGGAATGTGTGATGTGTGCGTTCGGGAAGCTGATTCGTTAATATATGTGAAAAATGTGGTTTTTGCGATGTTAGGATTCGGTTGTTTGGGTTTGTGTGTCTGCTACTTAGGAACTAATGATTTGATTGTTTGATTGGATTTTCTAATTTGTTTGCTGTTTTCATCCTCTTGTTCTTCTGATGTGTTGCAACTTTTAAATCATTGAATGTATTACAAAAAGAGTTATATGTGATCTTCTGATAATGTGATTTACGTGATCTGCAAGCTGACATGTTAGTAGTTGAAAATTTGGTTTTGAGCATTTTGTTTGATATGAGATGTTAGGATTTTGTTGTTTAGGTTTGTGTGTTTGCTATGAGGAACTGATTTCTTAGATAGTTACATCAAATTGTTTAAATATTAATCTACAGAACAAGAGAAAAGCTAAATGTGAATCTTGGCTCTTAAATAGGTTGTGATTATATGCATCTATAATTGCAGCCACACTTCTTACTGTAACTGATATTTCAAGAAGTTGCAAAAACTCTACCTCTTGTTCTTATGACATGAAAATAAGACCTTTTTTAAGGTGTCACTCTAAAAGGGATATTGAACGTAAAAAAAACTAACAAAACACTTTTAAGTTTATACACTCTTGCAATGTAACATAGTTGATCATTTATTTGGAGATATTACACTGCTAGTTTTTTATGAAATCCCTAATCTACTTGGAATCTTGGAGAACAAGATAATTTATACACTACTTGGTTAGTTTAAGAGGAAAAAAGTTACAAGCAAGGAACTAGTCCTAGGCTGATACACATACACCCAACGTTATGATACCACTTGTGTAAGGATCCATAAATGAAGTTACAATGACACGCCGTAACGACTTAGAGAGGGCAAGTTGCCAGACCGAACTTACTTCAATTACACAAGATGATAAATTAATAGAGACAGGGAATCCGATAGTAGTATCACTGACCAATTATTTGTTTTCTCTACTTGCAGGTTCACTTGGATCAAATTAATGAGGAGACAGGCCCAAAAACTGGTAGGTTTTTGTTGCAATTCTCTCATTTTGTACTAAAACTGCTGATTGCCTGATCACATGTAACTTTAGCTCAAATGTTGGTTCTTTGGTATTTTAGCTCTCATTCCTGATAAATGGATAGAGTTTAAGCTTCAAGAGAAGGCTAAAGTTAGCCACAATACCCAGTTATACAGGTTAGGTTCATAGTTCTTTGTTTTTTATAATTATTTGAATTTACAATTTTAAAATTACAAATGATATTACTTTCTATGTGATGTAACTGGGTGTTTGGTATGTTGAATTACATGATTTATGAACGAAGCAAAGCGAGAAGTTGATGTTTTGTAATATTTTGCCCCTAATAATTATAGGTTTTCTTTTGATCCAAATCTCAAATTGGGACTCGATGTTGCATCATGCCTCATTACAAGGCAAGTTTGTTAAGACCTTTATGACATCAAATTTATATAGTTAGCAGTTTAGCTAAAAATCACACACGGTTGTAGAAATAAACTTTACAAGTGGTTTCTAGTATGAATTGCATATGCCAGCCAACTCATTTTTGTGTTTAACTCTTAATCTTTAGGGCTCCACTAGGAGAAGATGCTGAAGGGAAAACTAAATATGTTGTCCGCCCGTAAGTTTCATGTGAAAATGAGCATATCTTATGTAACTGAATATCAAAATTAAAGTTGGTTGATCACAGATTGTTTTCTATTTTTTTTATTTATTTTTTAGTCTTTAATGATTTACTTGTGATATGTGTATGTTCAGGTATACACCGATATCAGATCCAGATTCTAAAGGTTATTTTGATTTAATGATCAAGGTATGTCATGCCAACTACTACCAATTTAGATTCTTGCCTAATTTATTTTAAATACCTATATATGGGGTTTTTCTTTCAGATTTATCCTGAAGGCAAAATGAGCCAACATTTTGATAAACTAAATCCGGGTGATGTGGTTGAAGTAAAAGGGTAAACCACTTAATTAATATATAAATCTCTGTGAATCATTCTTTTACTGATGGAATGGATCTTGTGCAGGCCCGTTGAAAAGATCCGATACACACCCAATATGAAGAAACACATTGGCATGGTGAGTTTGTCTTGTTAAGTTCTCATTTGCATTAGTTTTAAAATCATGAAGAATGTGTTGATGTTTTTTTGGTTATATCGTAGTGTATAAATAACGTTACTTTTTCCAGATTGCAGGTGGGTCAGGTATCACACCAATGCTTCAGGTTATTGAAGCTATTCTTAAGAATCCTGACGATAACACCAAAGTAAGGGATTCTTTCTTCTTGTATTACCAATGATAATGACCTTACTAATTCATCAAATAATTATAAATAAGATAGCTGTTTTCTTATGCAGAAATAACCACTCTGATAAGTTACATAATAGTTTGAAAAAATCAATAAAATTTGCTTCTTTTTGTTATATATTCATTGGTGGAATTGATGGATTTCAAACTTCCGTCATCTAAGTTTTGATTTTGATTTCATATTGCATGTCGGTTTAAGATGTTTTTTTTTTTGTGCTTGATGGTTTCTTGATTTCGATCCATAATGTTCCTGAATTGTATGTATTTAATGTACAAAATAAGGAAACAATGATGAGCTGATTAGGCTGTTTAGGTCATTTTCGTGTCATGTGGCAAGGACGAAAAGGTGATTACTCTTGTATTATACAGGTATCTTTGATTTATGCTAATGTATCTCCTGATGACATTTTGTTGAAAAAGAAACTTGATATGCTTGCTGCTAGCCACCCCAATTTAAAGGTACCGTCTTTGTTTTTTTTTCTTTTTTCTTTTCTTTTTGCCTTAAACTATGTAAAAATTGTTGTTATATGCATTTATGATACATTTTTATATTTATTTATTATTATCTATTTGGAACTTCAGGTATTTTATACAGTTGACAGTCCATCAAAATACTGGGTTGGAGGTACAGGTTACATATCAAAAGATATGGCATCAAAAGGCTTACCCGCTCCAAGTGAAGATACACTTATACTTGTAAGATCTCATCATAATCCAACACATATTGTAGGGGTTGTTTGCCATTATTGCTTATTTCTATAGCTAGTGCTCTTAATCTGATTAATTGGGCATATTAAACGGGTCATGTTTACTAGTTGAACCCGACACAAAAATAACCTGAAATTGTGTCAAACACATGAGCTCAAATACGACACAAATGTTCGCTGAGTGACACACTACCCATCTTCATCTCTGTTATCGTTAACTTTTTTTCTTGAATCTTCTTAATTGACCAACAATTAGTTTCGTACAACATAGTCAAGCATATAACTATTCTTTAAAGTTTACCTTTTAGTTTTTCTGGAAATCTCTTATCGTATAAAATAAATATTGTTGTCAATTAATATGTTCATAGTACAAAATTACAAATTTACAACCAAAAATACAAATCTATATAAAATAATTACATCTAAACTATAAATTTGATGCTTGTTTCTCTACGACCAACTAGTTTTTGGCCTAAAGTACCCGACCAGTTTAAATAATGAAAAGAACATATTTTTTTCAAATTTGCAAAGACTAAACATTCCAAATGGGTCAACCTGAACAAGACCCCATAGCTAAACATGTTCATGGTCTCGACCAGAATTAAAAGTCGAACCTGCATGAACTTGTTTAGACTATACCATACCCGTGAATTTGTATTAGGTTCGTGTCTTGTAAGATTTTCACACCATACATAATTTCTTACCTATGTGGTTGTCTTAGGTGTGTGGTCCACCTGGAATGATGGAACATGTTTCTGGCGGAAAGGCGAAAGATTGGTCACAAGGGGAGGTTTGTACCTCGTGACTCTTGTGTTTAACTAACTAAATGTCGTTCCATTGACGAAAAGGATTAGTGCACCTAACCATGTTTTTGGGTTGTTGTAGGTTAGTGGTGTGCTTAAGGAGCTTGGATACACAGAAGATATGGTTTACAAATTTTAGAGTTCAACTCCAACAGAAATGATGGTATAATAATTTTTTGTTATAAAAAGAGGGTTTTGCTTATTTGAGTCCATACGGAAAACAAGCCAATATCTGCCTCAGTGTAACATTTGATTCAGATTGAGAATTATGGTGGTGGGATGAATAAATGTATGGATCATTATTTGGTTTTTAAAAATTAAAACTATATAGATCATCTTTCTGGTGAAAGAACAAGCAAGCCACAAATGTGAGTTAGTTATTCAACTATTTTTTTTTTCTTTTTAGTAACATTCAATTTACGGTTAATACATAATCATTATGTATTATGAGAATTGAATTTTGATTTTATGAAAAAAAGAACATCATCTTGATTCATGTACACGTTTTGAATTTTTAATTTTTTGAAAAAGGGCATCATTATGTAAAGAACCCAATTTAATAGAACAATAACCAACAAATTCAAATTACAGGGTAGCACAATGGCAATTTAGTGATTAATAGGGGGTTCTGAATTTAAATTAGAATAACAATATGAAATGGGTTTTACCGTTTTACAATTACACGTATGGTAGAAAATTTGATAAATCTTTCTGAGCATTTAAAGAACCCAGTTAACTATTGAACACCATCTTTTCTCGAATTTCCTTTAACTGAAGAAACAGAAGCTCAAGAAGGAATGCCAAAACCTAGTTCACTCGTTGAGTCTCTTTGCATCCATGGCTGAATGGTTAAAGCGCCCAACCGGGCAAATTCGTAGGTTCGATTCCTACTTAATGCACTTTTTACATTAAGTTCAACAGCTGCTAGCTTTAAATTGAGTATCTGTTTCCCTCTTCTTTTTCTGTTAGGATTGGAAATCCTGTATTTTACATATTCATACGATTGAGTCCTTGGGTTTCCGAATAGTGTAAAAAGAAGTGCTTCAAATCATTGCTATTTGACTCGGACCTGTTCTAAAAAATCGAGGTATTTCTATTTGTTTGTTGACATGGACAAAGTAAGGGAAAACCTCCGAAATTTTTTCAATATTGAACATTGGACATATAATAGTTCCGAATCCTCTCACTGCAAATCTTTAATTAAAACTGATTTTTGGTTAAAAAAACAGAGAGGCTGAAGAGAATTATTAGGCGTGTATTTGTTAAAAAATGGAAGTCATAAGCTTGATTCCCTCACTCGTTTACTTGATTACTTCTTGATCTCATTCTAAATACACGTTGTAGTGATAGGGAGAGAGATGGGGGTATTTGGAGAGAGTTGGTTTTGCAACAACGAAGTCTTTAAGGGTATTATACATTTTGACAATATGACCTAATTTTGTAATAAGGTTTATTAATATTTATAGAAGTAACAATCTCTTGAAAGAGTAATATAAATAATATAATTTACAATATGTTTTTTACATTCTAGTTAAAACCATGACAAAATTATTGTTTGTTAGTTGAGATGATGATACACATGACATAAAATCTAGTTAATATAAAATATTTGAAGGTTTTAAGAGTAGATGCTATAATAAAAAAAGGTCTCGCATATCATTAAATGGTTATATTTTTGTTAAATTTTTATAAAATAAAACATATTAAAAAAAAAAAAGAAAAACATTTAATTTGTTATGCAAGTCACAATAAAATCTCTTCGGTTTTGATATACATCAAATATTGATAGCATCGTATGGATAGAGAAATCTCTCTCGTTTCTCAAATCCTGGATCTGATCAATTTGATCGTTAAACCCCCAATTAGTTTGTCGTAAATCAGGCGGAAGTTCATCTCGTCTCGCTCCAGATTGCTATTCCTTCTCAATTTAGGGTTTGTACGATCGATTCCCGGTAAGATAACTGATATTTCTACACAATTTGAGTTCAATTTCGATCATATACTGTGTATTAACAACCAATAACTCGAAATCCTTATCAAACCTTGAATTATTGAAGATGGATGGTAACAAAGACGAAGCTTTAAGATGCTTGAAGATCGGGAAAGATGCGTTAGGGCTAGGCGATCGATCTCGTGCCCTAAAATTCATAGCCAAAGCTCAACGATTAGATCCGTCGCTTCCCGTTGATGATCTGTTATCGAATCTAGAAACCGATCGTCCGGCCAATGATTCTCCTACTGCTTCTGCATCGTCAAAACCTTCAGAGAACGGCACCGGTGACGGTGATGGTGGTGGTGACAGTTCCGGTGTACGGCGTAGGGTTCCGGCAACAGGATCTTCATCGGGATCGGGAACTTACACAGAGGAACAGATCATGATTGTGAGGGAGATCAAGAGGAAGAAGGATTATTATGAAATATTAGGGTTGGAAAGATCTTCTAGTGTTGAAGATATTAGGAAAGCGTATAGGAAGTTATCTTTGAAGGTTCATCCTGATAAGAACAAAGCTCCTGGGTCTGAAGAAGCATTCAAGAAAGTATCAAAAGCGTTTCAGTGTTTGAGTGTTGAAGAGAACAGAAAACAGTATGATCTTGTCGGGTCAGATGAGCCTGTTTATGAGACGCGTACCAGGCGTGGTGGTAACACCAATGGATTTTATCATGATGCTGATGTTGATGCTGAAGAAATCTTTAGGAACTTCTTCTTTGGAGGGATGAATCCTCGGGCCACCACTCAGTTTACTGGTTTTAGTTTTGGGTCAGGTCCAGGTGTGAGAATGCAGGCTGGTAACGGGTCGGGTGGGATGAGGTCCTTGATTCAAGTATTGCCGGTTCTTTTGATTCTTTTGTTAAACTTTTTACCATCCAATGAGCCTGTTTACACTCTTTCAAGGACTTATGGTTATGATTATGTTTTCGCTACACAAAAAGGCGTTAACTTTTATGTGAAATCAAGCAACTTTGAGCAGGATTACCCATTGAACAGTGAAGAAAGATTGAAACTTGAAAAAAGAATTGAGCATGATTATGTTTCAATTCTTTCACATAACTGTCGGCTTGAGATACAACGGCTTCATTGGGGATATTATCAGCAGGATACACCAAACTGTGACAGGTTGAAGCAGTTTGAGGCCATTGCTTGATATGATACCTATATCTAAGGTCTAGTTTCTTTAATTGCATTAAATTTGAGTTTGAAGTTGAAGTTGTAATGTTTATATATCTTTTGAAGACAATATTAGTTAAATTGATGCATACTACGAGTAAATGAGAAATCAAAGACAATAAGTATGCAATTGTTTTTGCATATCTCTTGATTTGTTTTGGTACACATTCAGCAAATTATCCTGGAATTGGTATATTTCAAGATTATTGTGTTATGTGGGAGTAAAAAGTTTTACTCTTGATTTTTTATTTTTATTTTTATTTTTTTTGCAGATTGATTGATTAATAAACATTTTTTCTGTTTTGGAGCTCTGAGATTCTGCTGAAACCCGACAGGGATGTGGGATCATTGAGTTTCTGCTCTTTTAAGTCTCGAGTATTGTAATTAGTATGTGTCATCTTTAGTTATTCAGTATCTCAATTTTTTTTTATTTTTTTTATTTTTTGTTGCTAGTTTTCTAGGGCCAAGTATATGTAAAACATATATAATTGTAATAGGTTAGGTCCTCGTATTTTGATTTATATATTAATTAGCGTAGAAAAACCCCTCTTTTACATAGGATCATTTCAAATAAATCTTGAAGACTTATTTAGTTATATATAATTAAATAAAAGAAAAAACTAAAGTACTAAACTGTGTTTGTTGGATTGAGATGTGACGATTTGCACGTTGTTCTTTTATTTGAATGACACCAACAATGTTTAGATTTTAATCACGCTATCTTAATAGTGTATCGAGGTAAAGCTTGAGCTTGTGATAACAAAAATTATAAAAGACAAACTTTTTCTAGTTTTTTTGTTAGGTTGAGATTTTTTATGCTTGGCTGGTAAAATAAAATAAGAGGTTTTGAGCCGACGACTATTATTGTGAAAAGATTGCATTTACTTCGAGAAATCTGATGTTTTTGCACGGGTTAGGATATTGGTACATTGATGTATGGATAACAATTATTTTTTGAATTTTTTAATATTAAAAATAAGTATAAATAAAAGTTATGTAAGTATGATGTAATTGATTTCATCTGAGAATAATGTATAGATGATGAGGGTGGTGTATGAATATTATGACCTGTGGATATTAATAGCCATCTATTGATCCTTTCCGATGTGACCTATGATGGAAAACTAGTTCTCATGTTGTCTTCGAAAACTCAGTATCTCACTAGTTAGAATAATCTAACATCAGTTTCCTCAATTACGATTGTTCTATAACTAGGGTTATATCCGCGCTTCGCGGCGGTAATCAAGCCAATTGATAATAAAGCTCTGACATAAATGTTTACCGTTGTAAAAATGAGCATTGGAAACATGAAAACGAATTCATAAACACCAAACAAAAAAGTCCGAAGATATTTAAAAAACATTTATACCCGCGCTTCGTTGCTTTAATCGGGCCAATTGATAATAAATGCAAGACTTGAACCAGATTTGAAAAAAATTATACTCAAGCTTCGCGGCGTTAAGCGGGACAATTGATAATAAATGCAAGACTTGAACCAGATTAAAAAAAAGAATTTATACCCACGCTTCGTGGCGTTAATCGGACCAACTGATAATAAAAACAAAACTCCAAGCATATTAAAAATATATATACCCACGCTTCGCGACGTTAATCGGGGCAATTGATAATAAATACAAGACTTCAAACAGATTAAAAAAAAGAATTACAACTGTAGCAACGGCGGATCCTTACAAAAAAAAATTACCACTGTTCGGGTATCGTTACAAAAAAAAATTGGCCGTTTTTTTTGACTTTATCGTAAAAAAAACATTTATACACGTGCTTCGTGGCTTTAATCGGGTCAATTGATAATAAATGCAATACTTGAATCATATTTAAAAAAAGTATACACGCGCTTCGCGGCGTTAAGCGGGACAATTGATAATAAATGCAAGACTCAAACCAGATTAAAAAATAGAATTTATACCCACGCTTCGTGGCATTAATCGGGTCAATTGATAATAAAAGCAAAACTCCAAGCAGATTAAAAATATATATATCCACGCTTCGCGGCGTTAATCGAGGCAATTGATAAGAAATACAATATTTCAAACAGATTAAAAAAAAGAATTACAACTGTAGCAACGTCGGATCCTTACAAGAAAAAGTTACCACTGTTCGGATATCGTTACAAAAAAAATTTTGGCCTTTTCTTTTTTACTTTATCGTAAAAAAAAAAAAAGAAAAAAAGAAAAGTTGCCCTTTTTTTTGACTTTAGGGTAAAAAAAAAACTTTGGTATCTCACAAAGGGCATGGAGGGAAGAACCAACCAATCACAAATAACAACTGTAGACTTAACTTCTATTTGTATGTATTAATAATAATAATGTTTAACGGTTCATGTATTCTGCATGGATAATAACTATTTTTCTTTTCATGAATGAATCTAAAATCGCTTCCTAGTTGTTTGTATTGACCTAGCTAGCGTGACTCTCTGGTTCCTAAGTTTAGATTCATGAAATTTGTTAAGCTTAAAGTGTGAGCCTAAAATGATTCAATGACATTGGTTAATACATGTATTGTAAATGTTAAATGATATTGCAACAGAAGACCAAGCATATGTTTAAATTTATTTAAGTACTTAGGAAATACAATGACAAATCTTTTTTTTTTTTTTGAACGGCTTGATACAACGACACTCAATACGAGATTTCAACCGTCCCCTCAGATTTGACATTTTAAGACGCATGCCCGAGCCCACCCCAGGAGGAACCCTACAAGAGGGTAACCAATAGGCTAGCACCATCATTGCAGATGCGGCCACTAGCAACAAGTTTTGACTTAACACCAACCAACCAGGTGTGTTCGATTTGCATGTTTATTGGTTTAATTTAAAAAGATTTTTGTTACACAATTTAATCTAGTTAATAAGCATATGATAAATATTTTTAAAACCTAGTTCTCTACAAAATATGTTTTTCTATTGAAAACCACAAGTCAAAATTAAGATTTCTCAAACATCTCACGAGTTAACAATGAGACTTTAAATGAACTGAACGAATAGAACGAGTATTATTTGTATTCATTTGTTTAACTTTTGGCTTGTTTTCAAACGATTTACAAACTCTAACTGATTTGTTAAGAAATTGAATTTGTGCACAAACGCAAACGAAGATATATTATTTAAATATAAATATAAACATTTTCAATCATATAAAAATAAAGTTAAGCAATAAATATTAAAATCAAAAAATAATAATCTCAAAACAAAACAAATGCTAGAAATAATAATTATAATTGAAATTATCTTAACTAATATTTTAAAAAGGGACCGGTTTGGACACCACCTGCAGATCAGTTAACACCATCTGCTCCTATACGGGACGTATGGATGTCAGAATGTGTTAGATTTTGTCAGTCAGATATCTGGCGTCTGAAAAACGCATACGAGTAGTATTGGCCTATACGAGTAGTATGGAAATTTGAAAACTTACAACTTTCGTTTTTACACCCGGTATACGTATGTGTTTAACGTTAATTTACTTATAATATCGTTAATTGTTTAATCTTTAAGTTATAGAATAATCTCTATTTTTAAATACTTATTTTATAAAATCGTAATTTTGTTTTGGATCGTTTAGTTGTAAAATAATAAGTATTTTAACGTAATTATTTAATAATATTGTGTACTTGTTTTGTTTAACAATTATTTTAACGTAACGATGTTTAAACATTTGAATTAAATAACTATTTTTTTTAAATAAGTACTATGATTTTCGTAATTTTGTTTTTATAACCAGTATATATAATTGTTTTTATCAAAGAGATATACATGTAATATTGTTTAATTTTTTTTAAAAAAATTATTATAACGTAATCGTGTTTAAAAGTTTATTTTAAAATAATAGTTATTTGAACGTAGATAAATTTGAACGGTTTTAGATAAATTTGTTAAGTATCGTTTATCATTTCACATATACGCACATTTTAAAAAAAATATATTTTTTTTAGTACATTAAAGTATTAATATTAAAGAAATAATATTATAATCATCTTATATTTTCTAATTATTATTGATAATGTTTCGTTATATTTGTTTATTTAACCCGTGTAATACACGAGTTATTAACATAATATATATATATATATATATATATATATATATATATATATATACATGCTACTATATAATACATATAGGAAGGACACAATGGTCTTTTGTCAAAAACTCTTAATTTTAAGAGTTTACAATTCTTAAAATTAAGAGTTTTACAACTCTTAAAACATAAAGTATAACAACAAAGCTTTAAGAGCCTTAAACTAAATGGCTTTCTTTTACTTTTTATTTTATCCCACATTGATACATTTAAAAAATAAAGTGTCATATAATCTATACTATTATATAATACATATAGGAATGACACAATGATCTTTTCGCAAAAACTCTTAAAATTAAGAGTTTTACAACTCTTAAAATATAAAGTACAACAACAAAGCTTTAAGAGCTATAAGATAAATGGTTTCTTTTACTTTTTAGTTTGTCCCATATTGATACATATAAAAAATAAAGTGTCATATAATACCTATAAAAGAAAGCCTATCAAATCAAATAAATTACTTTTTCACACTTTTGTCATATCATATTTGTCATTATAAATTATGAATTTTATCATAATAATTTTATTAGTTAAAAGAGTTGATTTGACAAAAATTAGGTGGTTTAAACTTTTTACGAGTCAAAATCATTAGCTTAATTGTTTTGTTTTCCGCTAGATCGCGCGGGCATGTAACTAGTATATATATATTTATACATAATACATACATACATACATATATACTTATACTTGTACTTATATGGGGATGGTTCCATTGTTAATCATTCCTTATAGCATTAACTGCTTAACCCTGACGTTTTTTGCCCGAATCTTTGTTTTTTTTTCATGGTTTTTATTATACATAAATAGGGGGGTTTCTTTTTTGTGTTTTTGTTAATTCATCACCGTTTAGAAGTTATAGTAAGTGTAAGTTACTTACACTTACTTACATTTACTTACATTAGATAGGGATTGTAAGTAAGTGTAAGTAACTTACACTTACTATAACTTCTAAACGGTGATAAATTAGCAAAAACACAAAAAAAAAACCCCCTATTTATGTATAATAAAAACCATGAAAAAAAAACAAAGATTCGGGCAAAAAACGCTAGGGTTAAGCGGTTAACGCTATAAGGAAGGGTTAACATTTGATCCTTTCCCATACTTATATTTATTTAACTATGTTTATATTTTATATTGAAATTTATGCTTATATTTATATTGATATTGATATTTATACTTACACACAGGTAGTATAGGCCTATATGGGGTATATAAGCATATAGGGTCGTATGGTTGGCGTCTCAAGAACATGAAAGTCATGTGATGTGATGTGTCAGAATTTGTCGGAATTAAAATATCCACTCGAATAGTATAAGGCTATACGAGCCGTATGGATGGTGTTCAACGAACCACCCTGGCGTCTCCCTAACAACTCTCTTTAAAAATCCTAGTTTCAATTAATATGTTTTTAGCAACATATAAATTATAAATAGCTAAATTTCTAGTTTATGTTTTATGGTATTAAAATAAAAAATAAAATATTTAGAAATATAAAACACATTTAGTAATCTTACTATTCTAATAAACAAAAATCTTCATTTGCCACTTGTCATATTTTAAGACCATAATGTCACTTGTCAATTTTTTATGCACTCATTTAATTATCTTTTATTTAATAAATTATATTATCTCTTATTAAATAATTTATATTATCTATCTTAGTAAATAATTATAATATTAATAACTAATGATATTATTTATCTTTTAAAAATTTGAAAATAGTTTTTAATATATTTAAAATCAAATCATTTTATAATTAAACATATTTTAAAAATTCATAAAATATATTTTTTCCTAAATATCAAAATTTTTAGAAATTAAGAAATGTTTCAGTTTGTTATTTTTGGAATATAAAAGTTTTATAAAAAAAGAAATATAAACAGAAAATTATAAAAAGAGTAAATTATGGTTTTGGAACATGTGGTTTAAGTGTTTTAACTATTTCGGATCAAAATATAATATTTTATCAATTCAGTCCTTATTGTTTAAACAATTATCGGTTTTGGCCCTCAAACATAACAATTATAACGGTTTTGCCCCAAAATCTAACTATGGTTAGGTGCCAAAAAGTTATTTTTCTAAACCACTGGGGCTGAATTGATAAAAAATTCTATTTTGAGCTGAAATAGTTAAAAAAACTTAAACCACAGAGACCAAAACCGTAATTTACTCTTATAAAAATGATGATAAAAGTTACATTTTTTTGTCTTGTATGTTTAACGGTCATTTCAAATTAGGTTCTTCAACTTTAATAATTACACAAATATTGTCTTATCATCTTAATTTGAAATAGTTAAATTTTAACGGAAAATTAACTAATTAAACTTTTTAACTTTAGTTAGTTCAGTGATCTTAATTATTACAAATCAAGAATGTTAAATGATATTACTATTGTTACTAAAAATTTTAATTATTGTTTTATTGTTTAAAGTAATTATTAATACATGTTAATCAATTTATATAAAAATATTGTTAATATAATTTTTGAATTTTCATTAGTTACTATAAAATATTTTGTATTCAACCCGTGTGTTCACACGGGGTAATAGCCTACTTAAATATAATAAATTAACATAAATGAAAACAAACATAAACTAATGTTCATGAGCACAGCATATTATTCATATTCGTTATTTAATTAAATAAAATTTAATGTTCACATTCGTTTTTTGATTAACAAAAACGAACGAAAATAAAATTCATCACGAATTATTAGTTGAATATTTGATTCTTTACAATCCTAATTTCATTAATCTTGAAGAACTTCTTATGACGAAAAGATCGTTTTTAAATGTAGATTCATGAGTTCATGTTTAAAAATGAACTAGTTTTTAGGACCCGCGCGTTGCGGCGGAGTCTGATATGCTGTCGTGAAACGAACCAAACATTAATCTCGAAACCAAACGTCGTTGGTAATGTTGAATCAGTTCTGATTTGTTTTTCATATTATGCAGATCAAATAAAGAATTTAAGTAAATGTATAACCTTATTTGACCATAAATTTATAACACATGTCATCTAAAACTAATATTTGTGAGCATGTGAAGAACCCCTAATTAACCAAGCAAGCCCTAACTAACGAATTAAGCCTTGAGAACGAATTAAGTTTTGAGAAAAAGAATTTGGTGGGTAGATAAAAAATCATATCAAAATCATGGAAGAAAGAAAGAAACAAAGAGGTGGAAGACAACAACAAACATACCTGGTTGAGGCTCGTGAGCAGACCTAAACCCTATCAAAACCAAGGATGAAAGAAAGAGGCAGAAGACAACAACCATACCTGGTCTGAGGCGCCAATCTTGAAGACGGAAGGCTTAGTCTATAAAAGTTGGTTTTTAATATAAATAGGATGTGTCACCCGCGCGTTGCGGCGGGGACGATTTGTTATCGGAGGGGACTCTTTGTTTGCTAAAACATATGTAGTACGCTTTGTGATATGTCAAGCATCAGTAAGAATTTCAAACATAATGCATTTGCAACAAATACATCATGATCTCCAATCAAGATATGATTCAATAACAATGAAGAAACTATCACAACTCAAAAAACATAAACAGAGCCAACAACATAAACTGAATCAAACAAAATAAATTCATTACCTGATTGCAAGGCCCCAGAACAGAACTGAAACCACCACCTGCATTTCGTATAATTTGTCTGTGTATGGTACTTACAACTGTCTACAGAAGGCAAGTAAAGGAGGTCGTCGTTAAAGACCAATCACAAAGACCTAGCCCACAAAATAAACACAAAAAAAAGTTGAAAATAAAATTACAGGCTATGCTTCCAAGTTCTTTCTTCCTTCCAATTCTTGCAAAAAGTTCCCAAGTAACCTTTGATCCAACACCATACTTGGTATCTGCATTTACAATTAAACAACTCATACTCAGTGTATGTGTGTGAACTGTGAAGGACAAATTTTTCAATACAAATGCAGATGGTTGATTTACATGACTCTCTCTCACACCCTATGTATGAGTGTTAAAGTGACAATTTCAACTTATATACTTTTTAAACTGTTGAAGGATTCGTCTATGTTATGTTTTACCTCTTAACGCATCAAATGGGCCAAACAAAAAAGGTTGTTAAAAGGAAACAATGAATCAAGTCAAAAGTCACCCTAAGTGTTCTAAAGTTGCAACAATATAGTTTTAGTCCCCTTTTTCTTGGCACCATGTTAGTCACTTGTATAACTTATTTAAGAAATAACAAAACACAGTAAGCGTATTCAATGCTTATGAGAGAGTGGGATAAATGACCTTGTTTCCAAAGAACATTTTAGTGTTGTTGGAAATCGTCTCGACAAATTTAAGCTCTAGAAATTGGGGTGTAAGCATCAACTTATTTGCTTCAGCCTCTTTCAAAGCCCTGCACTCAAAAAGAGCATTTTTCAAACTTTAAAACACTTTTTAGCAAAATTAATATTCTCATATACACATGAAATTAATAAGATAGCTCACTGGTAATATTTGGCACTGGTAAATGGAGATCACAAAATCTATGTAGAAACTCAATAACAAACATACGTAAGAACCCAAAAATTGGTTCCTAAAAATTCATTTAGTGGGAGAGATATTTCTTGAACACCAAGGTTACATATCCAAAACCCTTGTAATTGAAAGCAAGTAACTTTACCCATGATGAAATATTTTACAAAATTTGAACAAATCATTGATCAGAGACCACTAACCTGATTTTGTAACCGATGTAAGCACAAAGATAATCTACAAAATTTTGCAATAGGGAGCAGTTATCGTGACAGATGGCATTAAAATCTCTGCAACACGGCTTTGTAAGCGGATGAACTGTAACCCCCGGTTACTATTCAACATTTTAAAATAATATCAGAGTTGGTCCCAGCAAATTTTTCATTTTCAAACCTTGTTTAACCCTCTTTATTTAATAATATTAAATAAAGTTTAACGCAAACGTAAACGTGTCACACATTTTACAATACTTATTTACATAAGTAAGTTTAAACCAAAATTTCAAACGTTTGCAACAAGGTTTGTTTGTTCGATTCCTGCTCCACCTCGATCCTTACAGCCGTGTACGTCATTTTTGACCTACAAACATCACACAATAATTCCCATTAGTTCATAAGAACTAAGTAAGTAAACCCCAATGGTTTCTTAACAATAAAATGTAAAAATACATTTTTCACAATCAACATTCAACTGAGTCATTTCTATTCGAATTGACTCTCACCATATAAAATATCACATTACCAATCATCAACTATTGCTCACAATAGTTTAATCAATATTACACTATGGGGTTCACATTCCTGTGCTTCCACCATAGCCAAATGCCAGCACCTCTGGCTATCCACCATTGTGGAGTCATAAATAATTCAAGTCTTAAGATGTTCACCAACCGGTACTTCCATCTAAGACAATTGACAGCACCTCTGTCTATCCACCATTGTGGAGTCATATATAATTCAAGTCTTAAGATGTTCACCCACCGGTACTTCCATCTAAGACAATTGACAGCACCTCTGTCTATCCACCATTGTAGAGTCATATTTATTTAGTCTAAGATGTTCACCCACCGGTACTTCCATCTATACAATTGCCAGCACCTCTGGCTATCCACCATTGTGGAGTCATATATAATTCAATCAAATTACTATGATGTTCACCCAACCGGTACTTCCATCATAGAAGTCCCACACTATTATTTACCAAGGTATTGGATTTATCATAGGTTGTTGAACTTTTATTATTCAACATTCCCCTATTACCAATGCCATATTTATTATATAATTTATTCAACAACAATTTCAATGTTTATTATGTGATGTCATAGTTGTGGGATTACTTACCTTAATCAGATAAGGGATTAGCAACTGCAGGCTCCTTTCCTGCTCTATGACTAGTGGTTTGATTTCCACTACCACCACCTAGTTGCAAAATACATATATACAACTAGTTTCAACACGTATAGCACGTACAATCAAGTTCAACACACTTGACTGATTTGACTTTCTCAAAGTCAATTCATCACATAACTGACTCTATCTTACTATATTTAGCAAGTTTTAGTTAATTATCACACTTATTCATATTTCATGCCTTCCCAGGCAATTTATCAAATAATTGATGTTCATTATATTAGTTACGATCTTTAATCACTTTTTATTATTCAATTTTTATTTTTAGATCAATAAATATTAATAATGGTAGCATCAATTCATCAAAATCATCATTTAATCTATGGATTATAATCCATAATTTATTTAAAATCATATTCAACCCATCCTGCTAGTTATCCTACCATGATATGGGTTTCATAACAACCAGACATTATCCCGGTTTCAAAACGAAGATTTCACCGTCAAAATATCAAGTTCTTCGTTTCTAACAATCCCTAGTTATCAACTAGGCAATAATCAATACCCATAATCATATTATTACAATCAAAACTAGATTTAATCCACACAATATCAAACTAGTAGGATAAAACAAACCGTTACCTGATCTGACGGATTTCTATAGTTACAACAACGATCAGGACTTGAAAACACGTTCCTATACGCGATCTGTATGATTAGAAGCCTTTAAATTGAAGTTTTTAGGCTTAGGAACGGATGGATCTTCGTTTGGGAGAGAAATAGATCGAAAAATGAAAAAAAATGATGCTTCCGATGCGATCAGATCGTTTAAAAACATTTTTGCCGACATAGATCGTGGGGCGCATCGCCCCAACTGGGTGCGTCCCGCCAGGCGTACCGCCCCACGTCACCAGCGTCATCATTTTGATTTTTAACTTCGTTTCGCGATTCCGGGAGCATACGAACTCCGTTTTGCGCACGGTTTTCGCCCACGTTCATCATTTTTCACATACTATCAATCCCCAATAACAAAAGTTACTAAATCCTCGTGGATTTCAAGCACGACCAAATGTGCTCTTGCCATTAATGACGTAACTCTTACACATTTTCAAATCACAACAACCACAATCGTTTAATTAACCATTATTCACAATACATTCATTATTAAAAACCGGTTGTTACATGAACCGGTGGCTCAGACATAACGTCATCATTGTCAACACATAGATAGAAGAAGCAAACAATTTCAGCAATGAAAAGTTTAATATAAGAATTTATAAACTCATAAAAGACATAGGCTCAAACGTTTCGTCATCATCGGTTGCAACTCTAACAACTGGCCTTTTATTTGGGTATATCTGGGTCATACACATCGTCATCATTTTCGGCAACCTTGACTGTCAAAACAGAAACAGAAAGTCATGTTACTGATAAATTATACTCTTAACAACCATAAACTCAAACGCACCATCGTCATATTTGGTGACAATCATAGGATCAGACACAATGTCATCATCGCCGAAAAAAATGAACAATAACTTGCCTCCGAAAGGAATAAGTTTTGCAAGGATGAACAAACAATCAACACATAAAATCCCAACCAAAATGATACCTTTAAGAGAGCCCGAGAGCCCGAGCCCTAAAAAACGTAACCTCAAGGCACAAAAGTATACCTTTGAGAGGCTCAAAGTTCCAAAAAACGTAGCTGCAAGGCAGGTTGCAGGTTTAAACCTACCATCCACCGTCCTTGCCAAGCCATCTTCATGAATCTGGTGGAAATTTTAGAACTCATCATAGCCACCAATCAAAATGATAACCCACGACGGTCATAGGCTGAGACTAACAACGAAACTGAACAATAACTTGCCATCAGGGAAGTAATAAATTTTGCAGCAATGAACTAAAAATCAACACATAATGTCCCAACCAAAACGATACATTTCAGAGAGTCAGAGCCCCCAAAAACGTGATCGCAAGGCACAAAAAACAATCCGAAGAGAGGGTCAGAGTCCCAAAACAAAGCTGCAAGGCAGGTTGTAGGTTTAAACCTACCATCCACCATCCTTGCCATGCCATCTTTATGAATTTTCTGAAAAGTTTAGAAATCATCATAGCCACCAACGAAAAATGACCAATAATCTCCGACAACGCCTTCAGATCCAACAAACGGATACACAGATCGGCCTTCATCACCATCATCATCGGCACGTACCACCGCCTAATACACAGATCAAATAAAAGCCACGACATAACTCAATCAATTGCATAGACGCCGCCAGCTGAGGCCACGACGACGATCTGTGACCCGATAGAAGCTACGAAGATGATCTGGGGTGGTTGGTGGTGACAGTGATGGTGACGGAGGAATAGAGAGGCGAAGTTTACCTGTTGGAAGATAAGAGTTGAAACGACTACAGATCGGCCTTCATCATCACCATCGCCGCCAGCTACCACCGCCTAATACACAGATCAACCAAACGCCACGGCCTAAGCCAACCGACTGCCGTCATCATCTTCGACACAACCAGTAGCACTAAGCAATTCAAGGGCTCGTTGGCATTGATCAAGAACTGCTTCAAGGGTTTTCCTCTTCACTCGTACCTGAAATCGTTCTAATTCACCCTTTCAACACCGTCGTTACGTCCACCTGAAACCGCAGCTACCTCCATGTATGAAACCCATATCAATTAGAGGAAGGTGAGGCGGTGGATGGCATGGCAGAAATGAGAGACCAAATTGACACTTATCCTCAAACATATGCATAGAAGGTTGTACTGCGTCCATTGAAAGTTAGACAGACCAAATTGACCCTTATCCTCAAACATATGCATATAAGGTTGTACTGCGTCCATTGAAAGTTAGACAAAAAGGAATAGTAAAAACCCTCTCACAAACCAAATCTACTTTTTAATATATATATTAATATTAATGTTTTGGTATAAATTTAACAAATGAGTTAGAAAAATATATTTTACCAAATGGCTTATAGCATAGTGGTATTGTAATAAGGGGAGAAACTGTACCTCATTAAGGTTATAGATTCTAACCTGAGCATGGAAGATTGTTTACAGATTTATCCAGTTTTCGCTTATCTGGTGGGTGAAGGGTGACGACTGGGCCTGCCCTTAGATGTGTGTTCGTTTGGCTTAAATCAGTTGTTTAGCTTGAAGCCGTTTATAAAAAAAGAAAAATATATTTTAATTATAAAAATGAACAAGTTGTCAAATTGTCGTCAAGGAAAAGACCAAAAAGCCCTTTGCAGCCAAAAGCCTAGTAGCTTCTTCTTTAAACCCTTCCCCCCTTGTCTTTCGTAAAACCCTAGCCACCCTGCTTCTTCAATCTTTCTCTCTCTCTAGAAAATGGTACAATTTTCTCTCTCATCTTCTTCCCCAATGAAATTTCATGTTTCTGCAGCAATCTTTCATGAATCAATCCATTAATTTCGTATCTGGTTCTTGATAATCTTGATTTCTTGTTGCAGACAGGAGAAGCTGTGAATCCGAAAGCGTACCCTCTTGCTGATGCTCAGCTTACAATTACGATATTGGATCTTGTTCAACAAGCCGCTAATTACAAGCAGCTTAAAAAGGGTGCCAATGAAGGTATAATCTTTAGCCCTTACAAACCCTAGTTTTTTAGATCGTTATCTGGAACTTTACACATGTGTTGTTGATTGTAGTTTATGGGTATGATATTTTTTATCTTGGAAGTTAAGTTGTGCAAGTATTTTGTGCTTTTATGTAGGTCAAATGTTGGTGCTTGGTAGGTCAACGTTCATTGATTCATCTTTAACTTGTTTTAGAATTGATTTTACGTAAATTTCAGAGTTTTCAGCAAACAATAATAAGAATTTGTTCATTGAACTGGAGATTTATAGATTTGCGATTTGGGGATTTTGTTAATTAATGCCAAATAAGTTTGTTTAAGATAGCCCTTCTATCAATTTATTCATTTTTTATAATAATTTAAATAGATTCTTGAAGATATTGATTGGAAAGCTGTGTTTTTATTGTTCAAATATGGATGAATTATTGGCGGTGAAATCGTTGAAAGTCATTTTATGTTCATGGTTTTGGTGGTTGTATAACATTAAACTCTGAAGCTAATATTACCAAATGTTTTGTTTCTGGTTGTTGTTTAAAAGCGTATGTTAATGAAAGCATGGGTGACTTTTTTTCTTGTTAATCGTTTATTGTTTAGCGACTATAATCTTGGTGACTGTAAACAAGATCTATATATTGGAATTTTAGATGGGTGTGTTTCAATGCTGACTGTTTTTGGTTTTAATTTTTTTGATTTACAGCTACAAAGACCCTTAACAGGGGTATATCTGAGTTTGTAGTGATGGCAGCAGATGCTGAGCCTCTTGAAATTATTCTTCATCTTCCCCTCCTTGCTGAAGATAAGGTATTTTAGGTTTTCTTGATATGATGTGTATTTAGTATTGCATAGATACTGATTAACTTTCTTAATGTTTTAACTTTAATTTTAAATAGCTGATGTTATTAGTTAAAAATGATGAAAAATCAAGAATTTTAGTGAATTTCAGTTGATTATGTTATGTAGCATTTGATTATAGTGATGATAAAATTTCAAGAATCTTAAGCCATAAAATTAAAAAGGTGAAAAAAATCAAAATTTTAGTTGGTGCAGATTATTTGTCTTAATTTCTTAACATGGAAATAATTGATGGAAAAAAAAATCATGGATCTTGATATATTAAGATTAACTGATTAAAAAATCATGAATCTTGATGCTATTAAGTTAAAATGAAGAAAATATTCAAGTTTTTTTTGTGGCTATCAATCTACTGTCAGAAGCTTTTAGCCTTGGCTTAAAATGATGAAAAGTTCAGAAGTCTTGAATTTTGAGTCAAGTTTTTGTTTTTTGAATTATCTTTCATCTTTGTATGGTGGATGGTTCTTGAAGGATAATATCAGTCATCAATGTCCTCCTATAACAATCTTGATTTCAGTTACCTTTTCCTTTTCTTTTTTTGTATTTAAAAACTTAAATACTGTCTAAATCTTCTACAACTATCATGACAGAATGTACCCTATGTATTTGTGCCCTCAAAGCAAGCCCTTGGGCGTGCATGCGGCGTCACTAGGCCCGTGATTGCTTGTTCAGTGACCAGTAATGAAGGCAGTCAATTGAGATCTCAAATACAGCAGCTCAAGGTTTATGTCATCTACCATTAAGTTGTAATTATTTGGGCCTAATTTTGGTTAAGGATTCTAAAGTTTTTCATTTGATTTGTAGGATGCAATTGAGAAACTTCTGATTTAAAGATGAAATATGGAAATTCGGTGTGATGGGTCTTCCTCTGAGGGGGCTTTGATCTTTCTTTTCCTATAAAAACTATGTTTATTGTACTGAGATTTTCTTTCTGCATTATGCATTTTTGCACTGTCAACATAATGACTTTTAGTTTTATTCTCAACAACATTTGCTTTTTACAAGATTGGATGAAATCTTCTGTTTGTGTTTTATTATTTGTCATCATTGATGTGTTTTGTACCACTGATTATTAATAAATTTTGGTATGTATCCTTGAATTAACAGAATTAGGTTATAAAGTTTGATATTTGCATATCTTATTATTAGAAAAATAATTTTCTTTTAAATTGATAACTAAAAAATAATGTTATAAATATTAATTAAATGTGGTTTTCAATGTCATATTATAACCTATTTGTAATTAGTTATTGTCATTAAGCTTCTCTTTATTATATTGGCCACTAAACATCCAATGTTTGTGTTATATGTATAAAATACACTCATGAATAAGAATTCTTTCTTTTCTTTCTATTTTGTCTTTCTTTGTTTCTATATGATGCTATTAGGTCGTTGTTTTATAACATATATACAACAACCTTACCTAGTATATTCCTACTTTTCAGTAGGGTCTAGGGGTGAAAGATATATACAAACCTTACCCCTATCTCAATTGGGATAGAGTGGCTGCTCCGAATGAGTCCCCGGCTCAAAGTTATCGTTTGAAGTTGATCATCCTAATAATTTTAACGTTATTTTCACAAAATAATTAAAATAACGTTAAAATTAGTGCACTTAACTTTTGCCCCTTAAGAGCCCACACATATATACATTATATGCGTGCACCGCAAATGGGGCGCCTTTTATAACATATATATATATATATATACAATACATACATATAGAGAGAGGATGTTTAACTGAGAACCATTGTTACTTGAAAACTAAATGAACCATTTATAATCACAAGTTTAAATGATATAATAATAATTTTCCCTACATTAAAAACAATTACTTTTATATTTTTTAAATAATGTGACTATAAATATAGTTCTTTACAACTTGTTTATCATTTGAATAAATCCCTATACAAACGTATATATATTTTTTAACTCATGAGTACATATATGCATTTTTAAAATTAAGAAAGGAAAATCATCATAAAAACTCAAGTCAAGAGACAAGCTTTATACTTTAAAACTTGAATTAAGGAAAAAAAATGACAAAAATATATACAAAAAATATTTTTTAGAAATGACAGATATAATATGCTTGGAGTTGGAGGTGATGGGTTGTAATTTGCTAATTAAGATTTAGATAATATACAATGTGCATGTTGAGTAATTTAAACTCTAAAGTGTGTATTGATGACATATTGTGGACGTGCCGGAGTGGTTATCGGGCATGACTAGAAATCATGTGGGCTCTGCCCGCGCAGGTTCGAATCCTGCCGTCCACGCTTTTTTGTTTAACAAGCCGCTTATTACAAGCTGCTTGGTATTCCGGGCCGACTACAATACAAGTCATGAGCGATAGCGAAGCCAATCAGGATAGACTTTTTATGTCGAAAGCCCCAAAACTAAGGCAAGCCTACTCAACTAATCTCATAAGTTAAAGTAAAGGCTTGTTTTTGTTGCAACTAATAGAAAAAAAAAAAAGACTACTAGACTAATAATTGAGTGCTCCTTGTTGTTCGGATCTTGACTAGGTCCGAGCTTCCTAGCTCTCTGTTGGGGAACTCTGCAACGGTCTTACCATCTTCATTATTTACTATATTTGAGTTTTTTGAGTACTTTGAGATTAGATTCTGCACCGAGGATTTGAGCTTGTGGGCTTGGGTGAATATTGTTGACCAGCGGATCTGGTGGTCGACAATCGTTCGGACTTGGTAAAGGTTGTCGCGGCACCTGTAGTAGGACAGAGGTCTTTAGCCCTTGATTTTTCTATCGTTGTATGAATAGAGCCTTATACATACGTGCTGAATGGAAGTCAATGGTGTGTTTATAATGCAAGTTAATGTTTTTGCCCTTGCTTTGTTCTCTTGATGATGTGGCATTCAAAATCAAATTTGTATGTATTTCTTTCAAGTTGCTCATTGATAACATTACTCGCCCAGCCCCAACATAACGCATTTCTTGCTGAAGTTTTATCTTGATTCATCAGTAAAAAGGACAGTGTTACTGCCAAAAGTTAACTGCAGGTAGCTTTATTATAAATCGTTTAAACTTCTGTAATTTGTAATGTTTTAATTTTAAATTTCTGTAATTTGTCTTAATTGTGATATTTGATGTATATGTTTCTTATATTTGTTATTTCAGTTGTTTGAAGGTGATTTTTGATGTTCTGGATGTGCTGCGAAAGCCTGATGTTTATTATGTGCCCCATGAATCTTGGATTTGATAAACAACATAAACAAGAATTTTCAATTCTATCCTTCTCTACAAAACTTTAACTTGCTCAATAACATCATCCATCTTTACAGACTTCATTTCCGACCCCAAAAACCACGCCATTCGAAAAATCTCATCCGTTCGCGGATGGGATGTATCGTCTGATGAAAAAGCATGTGACGGCCCGTTAACATTATGGACATCGGCCCAACTAAGCCCAACAACTTTCTTCACATTGTTCTCTCTCATCCCCTTTCTTATTCTAGCAACTTCATCCCAATCAGCTCTTTCTGCATACAAATTCGACATCAACACATAAGAACCTGACTCTTTGGGTTCCATTTTCAGCAAAGCATCCGAGACCCGTTTCCCAATTTCCATGTTTCCATGAACTTTACATGATCCCAACAAGCTCTGTAGCACTGGGAGCCCGACCTGGCCAGGAATATGGGTCAAAAACTCATCTGCTTCTTTTAACAGCCCGGCCCGCCCATACATGTCAACCATACAAGAGTAGTGTTCTGGGGTCGGCTCGAGTTTATAAATTTTGACCATTGACTCAAACACCTCTTTCCCCTTCTCCACCATTCCTTTTCTTCCACATGCGGTTAATACAGATAAAAAAGTTATGGAATCAGGTTCAAAAGATTGGTTTTTTATGTCTTCATATAGTTTAATGACAGATTCATAATCTCCATGTCTTGAATGAGCGGATATGATTGCAGTCCATGCAACTTGGTTCTTGTTCTTTATCTCATCAAATACTTTACAAGATTCATTTATGCTTCCACGTTTTGCATACATGTCTAGAAGGGCTCCAGAAACAATAGGATCTTTGTTTAACCCAAGTTTAAGCAGATAAGAATGACACCATTGACCATAACTTAATGAGATAGTTTCAAAAGAAGCAATTGCACTCAACACGCTCCCGAATGTGTATTCATTTGGTTTTGATTCCTTGATTGTGGAGGAGAATGTATTCAAAGCTTCTTGAAACATTTTGTTTAGAGTGAACCCTGAAATCAACGCGTTCCATGAAATGATCACTTTGTGTTTGATTTCTTCAAATACTTTGATAGCGTCTTTTATAGACTCAAATTTTGCATACATGGTAATGAAGCTGTTAGCAATGACCAACTCCACAAAAAAGCTAGACTTTATGCACAACCCATGAACCGTTTCACCTTCTTTCACCATATTATTAGCGCATATAGCATGAATCAATCCCACAAATGTAACCTCATTTGGATAAACATCATTCATTCTCATGTCACAGAACAAAGATACCGCGTGTTCTTCACTTATGGATATCATAGTGGTCCAAGACACCACATTACGGTTCACCATGCCCTCAAATACTACCTTTGCATCTTTGATTTGATCACATTTTGAATATGTGGAGATTAAAACATTGCAGACTGATTCATGTACCCCATATCCTTTCTTAATCACCAAACCATGTATCTGCTTCCCGAGCCCTAAGTTTCTAGCATGCCCACAAGCTGAAACCGCACTTGTAAATGAAACATGATCAAGTTTCAATCCAAATCTAATCATTTCAATAAAAGTTAAATTTGCTTCTACCTCATAACTTCCTTCTTGACTGTAACCTGAAAGGATAGCATTCCATGATACCAAGTCTCTGCTAGGCATTTCATCAAACGCCTTTTCAGCTTCAACTATATGTTCCCATTTCGCATACAATGTTATAAGCGCATTTCCAATAAATCCTTCACACTGCATTCCATTTTTCACCACTAGAGACTGCAATTGAGTTCCAAACAAAAATTCTTCACAATCTGCACAATGTGCCAACGCAGTCGTGTAAGTCACCGCATCAAAAGCAACCCCCATGTAATTCATTTTACATGCAAACCTCAATGCATCGACACCATCTTTAAAACCCGAGAGCAAAGTGTTCCAGGAAACAGTGTCAGGGTTAGCCAGTTTCTCAAAGATAACCAGAGCGTGATCAAGCTGTCCTGATTTAGAGTACATGTGCATCAAAGAATTAGATACACATAAATATGAATCAAGGCCAGATGTCAGAGCAAACCCATGGATTTGAGAACCGAGTTTCAGGTCTCCACGACAAGCCTTGATAGCAAGAGTGGTTGAGACTTCATCGACATGAGGAACACCCACTTCTTGAATATGTTTATTGAATATGTCAAGAGCTTGGAATGGGTGATTTTGGTGCAAAAGATCAAGCATTGAGTGATGGAGATGGGCAAAGTTTGGTTGGGAAATTTTGTCAAACAGTTGATGTGCATCTTGAAACGAATGGAAGTTCACTACCTGTTTAGCATTGAAACATTTGACAACTAAGTGGCGGGCAATCATTGTAAAGGATACAAGAGGTACGCAAATTCTCTTTTAATGGGATCACTTTTAATCACATAACTGTACGAGATGATGATCTTCTTCAAAACGCCTTCAGTTCGGATTCCTCTGATTCCCATTGCTAGTTCGATTGGATATTTGAAAAACTGAAAATTGATCGAATAGATGGAAGATGAAGGAGACCCAGAAGTGAAATGGGGATTTAGGGGTTAAATATTGGAAATTAAGATGAAGATTGATGAAATTGTAGCTTGATTTGGAATTCACTGATAAAGAAGTTCAGAGTTTCGACAGTACGTGTCTTCTGGTGTCAAATGTGGTCCAAACATAATTGTTTCGAGACGAAATAAATATAGAATTCCCCTGCGCAACTAATGATGTTATGAATTTGGAAGATATGCATACCATTTAGGTTCAACTAGAGGCTACGGTGGGGTGGGGTGACTAAAATTGCGTATGAATATCTGGTTCACCTGCAAATAATAAATGAATTAGTTATAGGATCCATGAAAAGAAAATTTAAACTTTAATTTAGAGATTATAAAAGAACGAAAGACGTATATATATACATATGTATATGCATATATCTGTGCGCATGTATGTATATACACACACACACATTTCTATAGCATATGAAATATATGTGATGATTATGAAGTCTATGAAAAGAAATTAAAACTGTAATTCAGAAGTTAGAAAAGGAGCATAATAGTAAGAAGCCAATCATCTAATCACTATAAACACTAACCCAACTTCTTAACTGGTCATCTACTAACCTGGCCCTTATGAAATATGTTACAAAATAGCCTATTTGTTACTAAAAGATAGTTAAGTTCACGTAATTTATAGGCTTATTTCTGATCCAATCGAGGTGCTTCTGGCCATTTAAATTTCAATGACTGTCAACAGTGTGAGCTGGAATCCCCAGAAACATCAAATGCCAGCATCTGCCCGTGATGACCAAATGATCCGCATACGGGGCACACAGTCAGAATGCTACGAAGAATTGTAGGCGATCAAAGCATGTTTTGTTTTCTTGAACTTTTATGTTGATACACAGTAGCTGTGCATTCATGTGTTGCTGTGCATCCTGCACTTTGGAACTTATGTTAATAGTACAGTAGTTGTTTCTGCAATTGATTTCTAGTTGGCTGCTTTCTTTTGTTTGTTTTATAGTTGATAAATAGTTTGCATGATTTTTTAGGGATGATATTTTCTAGTCTAAGCACCTTATGTGAATAAAAGTTTAGTTATTTATTATGTAGTTTTTTACTTAAATATTTTAAAAATGTAAAATTCATGCAAACTAATTCAATCAATTCAGGATGCAATGAACATTTGGTTAAATACCATATAAGGAGTCTACCAAAATGAATATCACTTTTTGCCACAGAATCACAGTATAGGTTGGTGAGTTTAGTTATGTCAGACACTTGAAATAAGCTTGCTACACCTGGTTCACACTTCACATGCATCAGACATAAATCTGAAGTTTTGCTAGCTTAAATTGTAGGTGTTGATAACCTAAAGACACAGTGACCCTGTTTATAATCATGGTTACCGATGCTGAAATACATTGCAATGGAGCCCGTTGCTAACAGTGACCCTACTCAGACTCCCCAATCACAAATTCTCTGAAAACCTAATGCAATTTACAGTAATCAAACCGACCTAAAAAACAAGAAAACCAAGAAAACGCCTCCAAATTACAAAATAACAGAAAACTCAAATCACCAGGAATCTAGATAAAGCTCTGTTAGCAAACTTTCAACTTTCCAATTGAATAAAGCTTCCACAAGTGCTTTATAGCTCGAATCAAACGAAAAATTGGGATTTTTGAGAGAGACGAAGTGATGATGAACTGAATTCAAGATTTAGAATCGAAAGTTCAAATTGATACATACCACAACATCAATAGTCCGTTGAGTATCACCGTCAGGCATTGGTGACCGAACGGAGAAATTTCTGCGGTGCCATCATGTGTTTCGGCGCAGCAAGGAATGAGGTCGTTCAAGAACTCAGAAAGAACGAGGAATAAAAAAACTGAAAGAAGCAAGCGGACAAGAGAAGCGATGGGGAAAAAACCCGACCATCCAAACGTTGATGTTGCTTCCTCGGGTTTTGGGTTACTCGGTCCGTCGGTCGGGTCTTCCTGTAATTTTTAATATAAAATTGGAATACAGAACTGAACCAAATAATTAAAGTTTAATCGGTTTTCAGGTTTCGGTTCTTAGGTTTGATCAGTTAGGATAAATGGTTCTCAAGTTGTACTTAAATAAGTGATATAGTATTTTTCAAGCAAATAAAATCCATACATATGTTTAACAATCAAAAAGCCACAACCAAAACAAATATTTTATAATATCAAGTGTTTAACTAACCAAATTCAGTCGTCAGGTTCGGGTTTAATACTTTATCGTGTTGGGTATTTTTGGGTTTCGGTTTATTCTTGTTCGGGTTGTTTTTTTGGATTCGGGTAAAAAACACACCCCTAATCCTAAGTGTCGGACATGCGACCCTTATCAGAAATAGAAAGGCTTAAGTGCCTAACCGATCAGGGAGGATTAAATATAGGTGAAAAATAGAGAAGCAAACGGAAAAAATAGGGGGATCACCGAACTTTTGCTTTCCTACATGTATACAAATAGGGGTTTACCATGCGTGTTACAACAAGAGGGAAAAAAATCTGGTATCTAAGCAATTACAATTTTATTAACAAAATACTGAGTCGTATCACTCTGTTAATACGAGTATTCGATCATGATACAGTGACAACATCACGAATATTAAACGCGAACTAAAAAACCAGCAAGTGGGTGTGAGTCCATTTTGAAACAATAGATATAATCGTAAAATAAAGTGCCAATTGTAAGAAATTTGAATTCAAGTATAAGCGCACAATGTTAAAAACCTGTCTTGCAATATGAGTATCCAGTCACGACAATGGTTACAACATCACGAATATCAAAATACAAACGGGAAAACCGGCTGTTACGGTTGTTAACCCGTCCAAAAATAATAAATTTAACCATAACAAAAACAAGTGTCCATCGTAAGGAATACGAACAAAAAAAACATCATACAATATTAAAAGTATATAACTAAAATAAAGGTTCACAGTTGTAAGATCGTTATTTTATTAATTAATATCATAATTTAATTTAAGAATTGTTAATGTTTTTTAATTAGTATTGTTATTTAATATAATAATTGTTAATCTTTTATTATTTACGTATGTGTGTGAACAAAAAAAAAAGAAAGGAAAGGAAAGGAAAGCGTGAATGGATTCGAACACTAGTAAACATTTTATATAATAACCAAATAGTTAAAAAATTATCATTACAATTACCTCATTTGAAATTAGCTGAGTCAAATTCGAAAAAAAAAAAAAACCGATTGTATGGGTGGCGAGCTCCAAGAATAGTTGGAGCCATACTCAACCTAAAACATCACATACCCTTTTTTATTTGGGTTGCCAAATAAACGTTAAACGTCATGACTTCTTAATTTATTTGCAAATTGCAATATTACATAATTTGATTCTAAATTTAAACTCTAAAGCTTGTATTGATAAAAGATTAGTGAACATACAACACATATGGTGGACGTGCCGGAGTGGTTATCGGGCATGACTAGAAATCATGTGGGCTCTGCCCGCGCAGGTTCGAATCCTGCCGTCCACGTTTTTTGCTCAACAAGTTGCTTAAAAAGGGTGCCAGTGAAGGTTCGATCTGTAACACTTGTTTTTTTTGATGTTTAACCCTTTTCATCTTGGAAGTTTATTTGTGTATGTAGATCAAATGTTGGTGCTTGTTAGGTCAACGTCCATTGATTCTTATTTTGACTTTTTTTAAAAATTGCTTTTAGATAATAAATATTATCAGATAATTTTAATCTATCAATCATATTTGTTCATTGAATCAGAAAAATGTTTAATGCTGATGTGATTTGGGGATTTTGTGTATAACTTAGTATTTGTTCATCTTTGTATGCCGATTATTTGTTTTAGGATACTTGAAACACGTCATCAATATCCACATGTAATAAATCTTGATTTTTGTTTTCTTTACGAACCAGCCTCTCTATCTTATTTGGGTAGTGGTAAGGCATGTCTTTATCCTTTCCTAGACCCCACAAAATGGGATTTCACTTGGTACGTATTTTTGGATTGTTGTTGTTTCTTTGCTACTTTTGTAACAAAAAACTTAATACTTTCTATATCATATTCCAACTGTTTTGGCAGTGTCAATAGGCCCTTCATTGCATGGTTAGTAAGCTGTAATGAAGGCAGTCAAATAAGATCCCAAATACATCAGCTTAAGGTTCCTGTCATTTGCCATTAATGTTGTAACTATTTTACCCTATTTTCTTCATGGATTCAAAAGTTGTTCATTTGATTTGTAGGATGCAATTGCCTAACTTCTGTAATTTTAAGATAAACTACGGAAATTTGGTGTGATGTATTTCTCTTCTTGTGGATTAGAGGCGGCTCTGTTCTTTTTTTCATATAAAGGGCGTACTCAATGCTTGATTTTGCTCCTGTTTTGTGATCTGATGTCCACAGCCTTAAACAATCATGCAAGAGGTTGTTTTTCACGGGTTGAACTGATGACGTTAATGTCATAAAAGAACAACGTTACCAAATTTTCGTATGTATGTATTTATCATGTTTGAGCTTGGGTCTCCTTCAAAGAACCTTTGCTTTTTGCCCCTGGGCCAGAACCCAAGTGACAAGTGATACAAGCGATTTCGGATGCTGCGTAAATGAGAGGAAAGGTGAACGCAATCCTTCAAGAAGGTGGTTTTCGCGAGTCCTTGATGTAGTTCACCCATTTTAGGTATAGGGACAAACTATAAACTCTTAAAGTTAAATGACATCCTATAAAGTTAAGTGATATAACATTAAAGTTTATGAGTAAAATTTAAAGGTTTTAACATTACATTTATTAGCCTGTTCGGAGGTAAACTTAAAACTTTAAAAATGCATAAAAAGACAAGAGACTAAAGCTATAAGAAAGTAAAATAGATATAATAAAACAAACTACTGTAACAAAATATTGTTTTTTACTTATTAAAATTATGTTTTGATAAAAGTAATTTTACATATAAAAAAGTTGGAAATTTGACTTGTAGACAGTGTATATAACAAAATCTAAAACTTCATGCTATCAAGTCGGATATTCCCCTTTAGTCAAATTAATTCACTTACTAGCTTGACTTGTAGCCAGTGGAGTATGTGTCTGGCTCTAGGTCTGGATTGATACTTTCCTATCAGGACAAGTTAGTGGAGGGTGAGAGACATGAGTCACGCCTCCATGGCTCCCTCTCCTTACTATATAAGGGAATGATCGGGGCGCGACCGGTGCAATGCGTGATGGTGGTCACGACGTGAAGGAATAAGAAAGGAAGAAAAAAAAGGAGGGGGTGATGCAGGGGTGAGCCTACAAAACTGATAAATGGAAATAACAAAAACTGACTTAATCGATCGGTTACGGTTAACATAGGACAAAATAAACCATTCAGTTACGATTTTGGTTTACCCATGTAACACCCCAACTATGTTTAGAGCTGACGTGTCACTCGATACAGTAATCAGAAACAATTTAAACAAAATAACTGAGTACTAATTCAAATGAAATCCTTTAATAACAAAATCCTTAAACCAATTCAAACTAGAAAATAAACAAATGTATTGAAATCAAATAATCATAAAATCAACAATTCTTCAACTTAACATCCTAATTTCCTTGTTTTACTCTCTTCACACATTCCCAGTAGTCCTTTGAGTACCTGCCGTATATACAAAGAAAACCACAAAAAAATACGACTGAGCCAAAATTGCTCAGTAACGGATAGAACAATAGCAAACAATACATTATCGAAACGATGATATGAAAATATGACTTCAGAAAATTAAACAAGTCATATCAATAGGAAATACTCATACGAGCCAGTCTCGGTAAACAGTGATCAGTATGTACATTGGATGCAGCCCTAATGAACCAGTAATGTGCAATGGAAGCGTGGGCACACACACTTAACCATTCACCAATAACAGTAAACAATAATCATCCTATGATCGATCCATACGCCTCTAATAAACAATAAGTGCAACAACTTAGCACATCAATAAACAGTGAGAGACGCCGTGGACTAATCGCTCCGCCACAGATAGAGCACGTCAAGGGCGCCACAATTGACGCCCTATGAACCCATAGGTGGATGTGCTCGGGTATTGAGGTCAAACGAACGATAAGTCAAGTCAAAAATATTTCACTATAGGTATGCTAAGTCTCGTTAAGCAACTAATCAATGATCGGAAACATGCGATAATGAGTTCAAGTATCTAAACCTATCGCATGTATATCATATCAAAAATAATCTAATACGAGTCATATAACAATAACAAAGGAGATTCAAGTAGCAATGACAATTCGGTTGAAACACAAGAGATCAAGTGCAACAATAGGAGAAGGGCCGGAATACGTACACAAAAAATAATAATATGAAATTTAACGCTACGATCAAAGGACCAGAAATCCGTACCTTAGTTTAGCCAAAACAAGTAATGTCGTTAACGTCCTCAAGTTGTTCTAGAACCTACACTTTAGTTATGATTCAAATTAGATTTACAACCAATTTTTACTTGATTGACTCGTTAACTAACTGGTCTTTTGACATTGAAACTTTTCTTTTGGTCCTTATACAATTGTTAGTATTAATTCTTAATATCAATTATCAACAAATTATATATATCTATTAACGTACAACAAAAAAAAATAAGCAATTTTATTAAATACAATTATCCACGATGGAATGTAAATTATTTCTAAGTCTTACATGTCCATGCATACAATAAAATAGTAGGTGTGCATTAAACTTTGATTAGCTTTAATATTAAGTATTTGTAATTGATAACTTCATAAACGAAATCTGCATACATATTATAATTATGTTTTTCACCTGCACAGTGGCATATATTTAGTTATTGTGAATGTTTCAGTTACTAAAATTTCATTAGCCAAATCAAAACAACAACTTGGCTTAGATTTATTTTAGTTACCAGAATGATAAATCAACATGACATTAGCAGGGAGAAATCAAACATTTTTATTGTACCTATTGACTCAACAGAGTGGGTTTGATTGTACCTTGATAGAGGAGCAAGAAAGTGATTTAATGACAGCTTTGGAGGTATAAAGAAACTCTATTTCAACTACCTGTTCGTGAGTTTATTGAGGTCATTAGTGTTTGCCCACCATATCTTTCAATTTAATCAAATCAGGTTCATAAGAACCAGTAATCAAAACCAGAATTAAAGGGTTGATTGCACATACCTGGAAACAACAAATCAAAGGGTTCAAACGCCTCTCACAATAAGGAGATGGCCCAATAATCGGAATACCGCAACAATAAATTATCACCGATAACTAGCTGATTGAAAAACGGTGTAACGTGATGACACAGCAGAGACAGAGCGATCGAAAGCTTGTGTGGTTTCGTGTTTGTGATGGTAGATCGAGTACAATGGATGCTGCGTAATAAGAGGTAGCCGTAGGGTTTCATGAGGTTTTGAGACACATAAACCGACTGAACTACCTGGATTTATGAAGATCTTCATCCCGATCCCTTTGCGAGTTGTTGCAGGTGAATAGGAGATGAAGGTTGAAGGGGTGGGTCGTGGTATGCGTTTATCCCATTGAATACGTAAACAAAGAATTAGGTTAACTGCACTTATTAAAACTTTGGGGATTTTGACTTCCAAATTCAAATTACTTGCTTACTTATTTAATTTTTTTTCCCTTCGAACTGCATCAGAACTCTTCCATTTGTAATGCCTTTTCTTTTCTTTTTCTTTTTTTAGTAATTTAGTTATTTTAAGTTTTATTATTATTATTATTATTATTATTATTATTATTAGTATTATTATTATTATTATTATTATTATTATTATTATTATTATTTTACAACTTCGGTTATTTCAACCCAACTCCAATAACCAAAATAACCGAAACCGGCCGATATATATATATATTTTCATGTATTTTTCACATGTTTTCCATGTATTTTCATGTATTTAGATCATATTTTCATGTATTTGATGTAATTTTCGTGTATAAGTATGCTTGAAATAGATTAAAAACACTTCAAAACAATAAAAACGAGCTTGATAACCAAATTTATAACTTCAAAATAGTCAACATGAAAATAAACGAAATAACCGGAGCCGACCTCTATAACCGAAATAACAGAAACCGGTGCTCTGTTTCGATTTTGGTTGCCGAAATTCCATTAACCGAACTGTCGGTTTCGGTGGAAGCTAATAACCAAACCGAACTGACATTTGCACACCTGGTGATTGGAGCTTGATGAGATGGTGATGATAACACATGTGATAATGACGTGAAGTGATAAGGAGGTGATGATGTTATTTGTTAATATGACGCATACGTAAAGTGTCGAGAGCTTTTAACACTAGACATATTCTCACGGTGTCATTCAAATGATGCATGTTTCTATCTTTGAATAAGCGTCAAATAAGTGAAGAGAAATAAAGAATGATGTAACGCCTACGTGGATAAGAAAAAATCTGATTTATGGACTCCTAACAAATAATAAAACTAAACAATGTAACTTCATCTTTGTATTTGTAACAAAATCATTAACACAAACCAAACAAACACCAACATCATAAACCCTGTATCTTACTTGATCAAACACCATTATCTGACATTAAAATCATTTACCAGCTTCAATCATTCTTGCTAATTTATCATCATCTAACTTCCCACATTCATCATCCACATGATTCTCCTTCTTTTCCTCTTCATCTTTAGCCTTAAGTGCCTGCAACTTCACATGATTATAATAAGCAACACCCAAGAACGCGATCGCATAACCAAACAGATTGATCAATGTCACAGTATCCTTAATCACAGACCATGAAAACGCGATCAACAACCAGTCTTTAACAACACCAGCAACATTCATAGTTAAAGCCGACGTCTTCCCAACGAGCAAGAACACAGAAAGATTCAATGCAAATGCGCAGAATGAGTTTGTCATAAACACAAAGTAATCAAATTCAAATTTAGAATCATTCTGCAATTTTGGAACCTCAACAATGATCCATGGAACAGATAAGAACACCAAACAACAAGGGGCAACATAATACAATGATGTGATTGGATTAAAAGTGATCCCTTTGGATGTCAGCAAGATTTGAATCAAAACTAATCGTGTAGCTTCGAACACAACAGCACCAAGCTGTAAGAACACACCCATTTGATCGAATTTTGATTCACCATATGCAGCAATTGCAACACCGAATGAAATCGTTAACATGTTAATCATGGTTTGTGATTTGAAAGAATCTTTCTTGAACAAAACACCGATTGAATACACTGCAACCGGCATTAGGGCTTTGAGCATTTGAATGAACGAAACAGAGAGGTAAACGTAAGCCGAATTTGATAGCCATAAACTGATTGAGTACAGAAAACCGATTGGAACGATGGATTTAAGGTAAACATGACGGTTAATTTGAACTGGTTTGACGATTTTGATTACACTGACGAGAATGTAAGCTAATGAAGAACAGAACGCCATGTGAATCATGGTGAGTGAAATTGGGTACGGCCAATTGTACATGCTTCGATCAAGAATGTACTTATTGTAGATGATTACAATGAAGCTGAGGAAGATCCAGATGAACACGTAAACGTAGGAGATGATGATATTCTTCAAAACACCTTCAGTTAGGGTTCCTCTGATTCCCATTGCTGGTTTGATTGAATCTGTGAAAAACTGAAAATTGATCGAATTGATGGAAGATGAAGGATACCCAGAAGCGAAATGGGGATTCACGGGTTAAATTTTGGAAATTGAGATGAAGATTGATGAAATTATAGCTTGATTTTGAATTCACCGACAGACTTTCAGAGTTTCGATAGAACGTGTCTTTCAGGTGTCAAATGGTGGTCTAAACAGAGTTGTTTCGAGACGAAATAAATACAGAATTTCATTGACTAACTAATGTTGTTATGAATTTGGAAGATATGCATACCATTTAGGTTGAATTATATATAGAAGTTTGGTAAACAATAATATTTAATTCAATATGTAACTATATATAGTATATTTTTGTATATAAATTTGAGGCAAAATTTTTTAATTATGTTGGGAAGTGTTATATTTTCATAAAATATACCTATGTAATGTATTGATAATATAGTGAGACAAAAATAAGTTGGGTACACGATTGCCTATATAGCTACCTAAATTTAATGGTTCGAATCATGCTGGGAGCAAGTTTGAAAGACATTAAGTGAATGGTTAGCTTGAGATTTATCTCAGGTTCTATTCCAATAGGGGCGGAGGTTTACCCATTCCACGAAGTTCCTGCATGTCGGGTGTCGTTGTGGATTCTAACTAAAGTTGAGTAGTCGACCCTGCTTACAGGCCGTGAAAGTAAGAGATAAACATGAGAAAAAACACAGTTAAAAAATGTAAGTCGTTTAACTAATTTAAACTCACATCTATAGAGTCCATTTTCACTTTTATAATTTAACCCAGCTTTACACACACACACACACAAAACATGGATTCGTTGTCAACGTATCATAATTGTGATAAACCACACTTACTATGACAATATCAAGCCAAATATATAGTTTTTTTTTTTATGTTCTTTGTTATAGTTGTACATGTAAAAAATAACGTCTTTATCATATATTCGCAAACTAAATTTTTTTATTTTTATTTTTAATTTTTCAGATGAATGTACAATACAATAATAATAATAAATTTGTAATAAAAACAATTTTGAACGATCAGACCCCCTTACAGTTATACGGATAAAATCTAGTTTACAAATAATTATTCTATTAATGAACAACAAAATTAAATGTGTTCAAACGGTTTAAACCACTCAAAATAAATAAAAATAATAAATTTAAATATTAATTTGATTTTAATCGAATAAACAAATAAACCGAATCCAAAAATACCAGAAACCGAATTTTTTATTTGATTCGGTTATCGAGACGGTTTAAATAACGAAAATGATTTTCGGTAATTCTTTTCAAAAATATCCTTGAAGTTAAAAGGTCAAAATTTCACCCGTCAAATCTTTTGAAACCATCATTTTAGTATTTTACCACCGGCGAACGATCCTTGAAGCCCAAAACCCTTGCCCTCAAAGCCCTCACTCTCAATCAAACTAGGGCAATTCCCGCCTTCAAACCCTCTCCAAATCTTTACCGGAACTGGCGATGGTGACAGCTAAGCAACTGCTATCTGCCATCGAGTCGACGCTCTTAGGCTCCACTCCGCCATCGCCGTTGCAGAGGATCGAGCTCATTCATGCTATTCGTCACTCCCTCCCCTCTCTCCGTTCTCTCCTGTCTTTTCCGGTATCAATTTTAGTTCAATATTTCTATAAATATGTTTATCATAACATTTTTTTTTATTGGAGGTTTCTGTATTAATTTTGCATTTCATAATGATTGGAATTTGAGTTAATCCTGAGTTAGGTGTTTTTATATTGGAAAGCAGATTGTAATTTGACCAAAACATGGTTTTCTTGGCTTTAATTTGACATATGAAAACGTTTACTCGCATTGTTAGATACTTAGAAGTTAGATCTGTTTGGTATTGAATAATTTCATAATTTCAAATCCATAATCGGTATTTAAGTCGATAAACAAAAACACACATTAATTGGATTCACTCACCATGAGCTTTATTAAAACCAAGATTCATCACATGTTCTTTCTTGGGTTTGAATCATTTATCGATCATCACACTCTTGATATTTCTATTGAACAAAAACACACATTAATTGAAAGTTCATCACATGTTGAGCAGACACTTGTTTTCTCGATCATCACAGTTTCGATTGTCTGTGCATTTGAGTGAAAAACGACATCTGCAATCGTCGTATTTGTGACTGGTGGTGCGATTGGAAAAGAAGAACCTGAAACTTAATTCGCTCGAATGGTGGCGTTGATTATTGATTAAGATTCTTGAGCTTGTCTCTAGTATGAATCTAAGTACTAGAATTGATAAACAAGAACACACATTAATTGGAATAACTCTCCAAGAACTTATACTATATCCAAGATATGTAACTCAAAACTTGACTACAATAATCATTCATAAGAAACCCTAACACGATAATGTATATTTATAAGGAATTTTTACATATAGTGCCTTAGTAAAAACCTTTATTATATATTTACCCAGTCCCTAAAATCATTTACATATTTCCCCTTGGGAGGGGGAAACATGTAATTGACTAATTTATTTAGAAGGGGAAATATCTTTTAAGAAGGGACAATATGTAATAAATGATATTAGCAAGGGGAAATACGTAAATGCCCCTATTTATATTGCTAACCTGACTTGGGTAACAAATTAACTCATTTACTCTAATTACCCCTTAAACCCTAGAACCCACGTGTTGAAGGTTGCTTGGGCTTGTTGGCCCGCACTTGGGCACCGGCTTAAAGAATTAATCAGCCAACATAATTGAACTTGATATTCTTAAAACAACTAGCAACTGGGGCAATGATTACGCCTGGGTTTAAAAAAGTGCACATGGGAAATCAACATGAGATGCGTTCTTGAGGCTCTCCCCTTGTATGAGAGAAGGCTTTGTGCAAGTTTTTTAGGTTGTGATGTTGTATATATCTGTGGTTTATATACTAAACCAAAAATAGTTATTTATATTTAAATTTTGGGTAAGTGTTGCTAGAAACCTTTGAGAAATTTTTTAAGAGTCATATAAATATTGTGCCTTGTGTACACAAAGCTTCGCTCCTTGGCTTTGGGACCCTATCACCTTGGAGTGTTTTGTGATTTTATAACCATGCTGTTTCTATTGTGTTTTGTCAGAAGTTTATAGTAAAAACAAACAGAAATAGAAAGAGGGTGGCTTTGGGACCCTATCACCTTGGAGTGTTTTGTGATTTTTAAAACTATGCTGTTTCTATTGTGTTTTGTCAGAAGTTTATAGTAAAAACAAACAGAAATAGAAAGAGGGAAGCGGAGAATTTTCAACAATATTTTATATTAAGTATTTGTGACGTTTCTACGTGTAGCATTTGTTGGGATTAGCATGTAGACAAATTTATTTAACCATGTAACTTAGCAGTGCCTAAATTATCAGAAAGGTTGTATGTTTATGAGTTTATCGATTCATCTCATTATAGACTTATATTTGTAAGTTTCTTGTGTGTTGACTGTTATTCATTTGTTTGTTTATGTTTTAAAATTTTATATGCAGCCGCCAAAGCCTTCTGACAGAGCACAAATTGAGTCAAAAGAAGTTAGGCTTCCTGATTCAGGGCCAATCCCACTTGATGATCAGGATGTTCAAATTGTTAGTTCACGTGCTTCAAAAATTGCTCTTTTTTAGCTTTCTTGTAGAAAAAATTGACATGTTTAGTTAAATTGACGTAGCAAGGACAAATAAATTACAATTTAAACAAAGTAACTTTGGGATCTTATTCTTTTTAAATTTCAATTATTTAACCAATAATAGATCAATTTGACCATACAAGTTAAGTGTATGCATTTCAGTAGTCTTTTTTTTTTACTAATTTCACTATGCATAATATAGGCTCTCAAGCTGAGTGATGATCTTCATCTCAATGAAGTAGACTGTGTTAGATTGCTTGTTTCTGCTAATCAGGAGGTAGACTCTCTCTTACTATCTATTCACTTATTCATTTAGTGTTGCTTGAGTTGGATAATCATATACTGATTGGTATAAATGAATCATAGTGGGGATTGCAAGGAAGGGGACCATTGGATATTTTACGCCTTACAACAGGGCTTTGGTATACTGAGAGAAGAGATTTAATAACAGCACTTTATACGTTGTTACGGGTATCCTCCCATATTCCATCATATACCAGCCATTTTTTTTTCTTATACCATGGAATTGCAAAAGTGTCTTGATATCACAGGAGCCATTATTATATGTTATCATTTGCATATTGTAGGCAATTGTGCTTGATCAGGGACTTGAGGCTGATCTCCAAGCCGAGATTTTAAAATATGTTGAAGATCTAATTAGTAGCGGGCTTCGCCAACGATTAATTTCTCTTATAAAAGTATTCCTTTTGTCCTTTATATTATACCTTGAAAATTTCCTTACAGGGTATATTGTTCATTGATTTGACTAACTTTTGTCTCGCACTCATGATATTTTACCCTCTATTTTCTCCAATTTTTTCTTGATTATGTTAATTTTTAAGTTGGGCATTCTATTTTTACCAAACATTATAGTTTGAGTGCTTAAGCATCTTAATGTATCACATTAATTGAAAGTTAGAAAATTTTTAAGCTCTTGTTTGGTCTCATGAAGTTATGCAACTCATCTAACATAACATACATATTCATATATAGGTAAATCAGTTACATATTATTATTATTATTTTTTTTAAAAATTAATGGCAAATCAAAGTTTACGTTTAAAGTGAACTTTGGAAACTGGCTACACATGACTAGAACCACAATGCAAAAAATAAAAGTTTTATCTGTAGGAAAATTAATTTTTGGAGATAAGATTGCTGATGATGTCCTCAAGATCCAGTTGGTGTGTGGTTATTATCCATGAGTCAAAATGTTTGTGTTGACTTTTAGGAACTCAATCGAGAAGAACCAGCTGGCTTGGGTGGCCCCAACTCTGAGCGCTATATTCTTGACTCAAGGGGTGCTCTTGTGGAAAGGCGAGCAGTTGTTTCTAGGGAAAGGCTCATTCTGGGCCACTGTCTTGTTTTATCACTGCTGGTTGTACGTGCAAGTAAGTTATTTAATAATAATTTATGCTTTTCTGTTATTTTTTTCCCTTCTGTTATTTGCTTCTTTCAGTCTTATCATCATATTACATAAACATTAAACAGGTTGGAGATTATATAGTGATATTCAAGACTTTGCAGTTACTGCATTGTATTTTTACTTAAATACAATATTTTTCTAATTTGGCTTTCAGACTCAAAAGATGTGAAGGATATATTTATGACTTTGAAAGATAGTGCAGGGGACATCATTGGCACTACCGACATTATAAAGAACCAGGTATGTTTTGAACTTTATTTTCTCGATTCATCTTTTTCTGCTGCAGTATGTGACTAGCCTTTTTATCTTCTGCAGATCACATATAGCCTTCTTTTTTCTCTGATAATTTCTTTAATATCAGACGCTCTTAGTGCATCACCAGACACAATGTCTATCTTGTCACAGGAAGCTTCATTTAGGCATGATTTCCATGAAACTGTAAGTACAAAATCTTTTTGTATTCTACATCAACATTTATTTTTCCATAATTTGGAACATGTTAGATGTGTTTCTGCAATAGGTGATGGCCATAGGGAATGATCAGACGATTGAGGAGTGTATGCATTGTGTTAGACTTGCATGGGCTGTACACTTGATGATTATACAAGATGTAACTGATGCAAGGGAGACAAATAATGATGAGAGAAGTATAAATTCTTGTCTGGAAATTGTTTTCTCAAACAATGTTTTCCAGATTTTGATTGATAGAATTCTTCGAACGCCAGCTTATCAGGTTTGTTCTTCTATTGATTAAGTACTAAACTTTTAAATTATGGAATCTCAAAGAAAAAAAAGTTAAGTACTTAAGTGTTAAAACAAGGCACAGTTGGAACTCAGAAGCGTTCATTCATGCATCGTATGCCTGCTTATTTATCAATATAACTTCATGAGATTGTATTATTCATAGAATGATGATGAGGATATGATGTACATTTATAATGCGTATCTGCACAAGCTGATAACTTCCTTTCTATCTCATCCGCTTGCCAGAGACAAGGTCAGCAGTCATGCCTTCTTATATTTATGCACATATGTAATGTATATACACATACACACATTCATACATACACATTTGTTTATGTAACTTATTTTATGATTGTCATAACTTGTGATTTGTTGGTATTATACATTGGCATCTTGAGTTTGAGTTGCAATAAGAGTTATTTATGGCTTTCTGCCTTGGAAATGTTTGTTTCCACTTTCCACATGGTTGACAGGTGAAAGAAACAAAAGAGAAGGCTATGACTACTCTTAGTCCATACAAAGTGTCTTCTTCGCATGATGTAGTTCTTGATGGCAATGCACATTCGCAGCAAAATGCAGAATCGGCCCCACAAACTTTTATCTCTCTTTTGGAGTTTGTAAGTGAAATCTATGAGGTCAGTATATTTTGGATGCATTGGTGGCTTGTCTGGTCCTATATTTCAATCTTTAGTTATTTTACTTGAAGATTTGATTTTTGCCACAGAAAGAACCTGAACTTTTATCTGGGAATGATGTCCTGTGGACATTTGTAAAATTTGTTGGAGAGGATCACACTAATTTTCAGACACTTGTGGCATTTTTGAAAATGCTTAGTACACTGGTTGGTATATTAGTAATCTGGTTTATTAGTCTTTACAACGTCGTTATTTTCAATGATGTAATTTCCAAATTGTTTGACTTCTCCACTTTCAGGCTTCAAGTGAGGACGGAGCTTCCAAAGTATATGAATTATTGCAGGGCAGGACGTTTCGGTCTATTTCATGGAGCACTTTGTTTGGTTGTTTATCTATTTATGAGGACAAATTTAAGCAATCTCTTCAAAGTGCGAGCCCCATATTACCAGAGATTCAAGAAGGAGATTCAAAAGCTCTTGTTGCTTATCTTTGTGTTCTTCGCAAGGTGTACTAATCTGTTTTATGCTGTGTTTCTGTAATTCTTTGTTGGAAATTATGTTAATTTTTTTTGTCCTTGTATAAACTGCATGCGATCTATTTTCCTTATGGTTTATAGGTGGTGGGTAATGGGAATCCTATTGAAAGAAAGGCGTGGTTTCCTGATATTGAGTCATTATTTAAACTTCTTAGTTATGAAAATGTGCCTCCTTATCTGAAGGTATGTACTTCTCTGCTGCTACCTTTCTTGGTGTTTCTTTTTCTCTCTTTTTTCTTCCAATGCCTTTTATTGTGTTGTAGGGTGCCTTACGTAATACAATATCAACTTTTATTCACGTTTCCCCAAACATGAAAGATACCATTTGGGGTTTACTTGAGCAGTATGATTTACCTGTAGTAGTAGGACCTCAAATTGGGCAGATGATGGGTTCGCAGGTTTGTCATTCACGATTTATCAAAAATAGTTAATAACTTAATATAATACTTTTGGCAACAAATTTGACTAAATAGTAAGCATTTTGATATGTTACAGAAAGATTTACAATGATTTGGTTCTGATAGGTTTATGATATGAGGTTTGAGTTAAATGAAGTAGAAGCAAGAAGTGAGCATTACCCATCAACAATTTCATTCCTCAATCTATTAAATGCTCTAATTGCTGAAGAAAGGGACACAACTGATAGGGGACGTAGGTTTATAGGTATCTTTAGGTTCATATACGATCATGTGTTTGGGCCATTTTCCCAACGGGCCTATGCAGATCCATCTGAGAAATGGCAACTTGGTGTTGCATGCTTGCAACATTTTCAAATGTAAGTTGATGTTACAAATGTTGTTACTGTTATATCTTGTGAACTTTAGTTTTACTACTAAAATTTTTGTATCTTGTGAACTTTAGTTTTTACTACCAAAATTTTTGCATTGTATACAGGATATTGAGTATGTATGACGTAAAAGATGAAGACATTGACATTGTTGGCAGTCAATCTCAGCTCATGACACCACAATCAACTCCACTCCAGATGCAGCTTCCTGTCATAGAGTTGCTTAAAGCAAGCTGATTTTTCTTGCCACTCATTTGTTTCTACAATTTTCTGTTATGTCCATGCATTTCTTGATATGTGATATTTGCAGGACTTCATGAGTGGGAAAACTGTATTTCGAAATATTATGGGTATTCTCTTGCCTGGAGTGGATGCCATAATTGCCGAGCGGACCAATCATACTTACGGTTTACTTCTAGAAAAAGCGGTGCTTTTATCTTTGGAAATTATAAATCTGGTCTTAGAGAAGGACTCGTCAGTTTCTGATTTTTGGCGCCCCCTTTATCAGGTTACCATGCAGTTTTAAAAGTTGTGAATTATTAATTCTGTTATCCTTTATCCTGGTCCTTTATCATGTTATAGGTATGTTTTGCATAAAATACCCATATCCTTTTATTTTTTCCAATTTTATTCATTGCACTGTTTTTTTGTTGATTTGAATCATTGAAAGATTACTTTGTATCATACTTGGGTCATTTTGTATACAATAAAATGGCTTTGAAAATGATAGTTTTTATATAAATTTGTTGGATTTGTATATAATAAAATATATAACTAAAATGTCTTCTTTATCAATTACAGAATTGTCCCAAATGGTAGACAAAATCATCTTTTAATGACTAAGCTATGCAAAAAACAGCCGACTAAAACAAGAAAAATGAAAAAGTACATAGATAATTAATGCAAAAAACCATATATACAGCTGAAAAATTAACTTTAAAGTATTAAGTTGGATCACTCTCACATTAAGGTCTGATTTTTTTTTATATGTTATTGGTTGTTCCTGTGCAGCCTTTTGATGTTATACTTTCTCAAGATCATAACCAGATTGTAGCTTTGTTAGAATACATTAGATATGATTTTCACCCGCAAATTCAGCAGCGTTCCATAAAAATAATGAGCATTTTAAGGTATCCTTTACTATCCATCATATATTGCTTTTAATTTTCCATCACCTTTATGGGACATAAATTTTTTATTGTTGTATTTAGCTTTTAATTTGTGACTAGAAGTGGCAATTTCAGCCCATTTATGTGTATATGTGTATTTGGGTTTTACTTTTCTTTATATTCACATGAGAATCAATTAGCTAAAATGTAAAGGGGATGAAGGTCACATTTGCCATTCAACAGGCATAAAACCTTGAAAAAAATATTATGAAACAAAATTAGATCACTATTGTGATGCCATATAGTTTTCTTTATCATATCGACACATCGATTATTTATATTTATATAATTGAATAAAGAAACAGAATGAAGTGTTTTGTGGTCCAGCCGAACTGAACTGAATTGACCCAATCCAACATGATTTGACCAGCACTAGAATTTACCTGTTTTGACTAGTTATGCTGATCCCATCCCATCTCTCCCTACAGTCCTACACAGCCATTATTTCCATTTATATTTTTGACTTAAGATTTTAAGAATGACGTTGTCTTTGACTCTTTTCATGTGGCAGTTGTCGCATGATTGGACTTGTACCGTTACTACTAAAGTCCAACGTGGCCGGTCTTCTGGTTGAAGATTATGCTGCTTGTCTTGAACTAAGCACAGAAGGGTGCCAGATTATAGAAAATAGCTGTGATGATTCGGGTGTGCTTATAATGCAAGTTAGTGTTTTTGCCCTTGCTTTGTTCTCTTGAGGATGTGGCATCAAAAATCAAATTGTTATGTATTTCTTTCATGTTGCAGCTTCTAATTGATAATATTAGTCGCCCGGCTCCCAACTTAACACATTTTTTGCTGAAGTTTGATCTTGATTCTTCAGTAGAAAGGACAGTGTTACGGCCAAAATTTAACTACAGGTAACTTGATACGGATTTGAACACCAACACACACAATTACGAAATAGGATTGAAATTCAATTGATATCAAAAGAAATTACAACGAAAATCAACTCTCTCAATTACAGACCTCTCTCTCTCTGAAAATCAGAGGAGCCCACAAAACAACAAACTCACTAATACTCAATCTAACATCCTCTCCTCCTTTTATAACCTCCTATGTAACAAACTTTTAATGGTTAATCCCTATCTTACCCCTTCTAGAATAAACATGTAAATAGGAGGCTTATGTGTCATGTTTATCTCCTCATCATTCTTATCATAACTTCATTATAAATTGTTAGTAAGTTGATTTTTTTAATTTTAAATTTCTGTGATTTGTCTTAATTGTGATATGTGATGTATTGGTTTCTTATATTTGTTATTTCAGTTGTTTGAAGGTGATTCTTGATATTCTGGATGTGCTGCCAAAGCCTGATGTTAATTATTTGCTTCTTGAGTTTGGATTTCAGGTAATATAGTCCCAATTAATCTTGGATTTGATAATATGTCTGTTGTTACTTATAAATACAAGTTATGTTCGGCAGCTGCTGTATGAATTATGTTCAGATCCAGTCACCAGTGGTCCTACCATTGATCTGCTTAGCACCAAAAAGTATCAATTTTTTGTCAAGGTACAGGTTTTTATCCTAAAAGTGATCTGTATTTACATGTATTGTGAAATTATCTATTTTACCCTTGAATTTATTACAAACAGCATCTGGATAACATTGGTGTTGCACCGCTTCCAAAAAGAAATAGCAATCAGCCACTTCGAATTAGCTCTCTGCATCAGGTTTTACAAACTTAAATGTGCTTATTGCTGTAAATTAAGAAACTTAAATAAAATTTATTTAACATTTAAGATTTTGACTAAAAATAGTCTATCATTGGTTCAGAGAGCATGGCTGTTGAAGCTTTTAGCTCTTGAGCTACACATGGGCAATATGACAGCATCTAGCCATCGAGAATCATGTCACGCGATTGTTGCTAATCTTTTTGGTCAAGGTGAAATCGAACATTTTAGTGATAACAATTTACTTTTACTTCAAAGCAGTCCTGAAGAGACTTCAAACAGAGCCATTAGTAGGAGCAAGGTATATATCTATTTTTTCTTTACTACTACTACTACTACTACTACTACTATACCTGTTAGGTTTTTATATGATTAATATTTTGATGCATATCACATTTCGACCTCTTTCAGGTTTTAGAATTGCTTGAAATAATCCAATTTAGGTCTCCAGATACAACAATGAAGCATTCAGAGGTTCTTTCTCACGCAAAATTTGGACCAATGGTAATCCCTGAGTTATTCTCTAGGTTTCCAATACAACTCTTCTGTCATTTAACTTGCCTTAAAGTATTTTAAAAGGTTGATGATATACTTGGGAATCCAACAACACTTGAAAAAGGAGGTGTCTATTACTACTCAGAACGAGGTGACCGGTTGATTGACCTAAATTCATTCCGAGATGCACTTTGGCAGGCATATAGTTTTGTTTTGATTTTTGTGAACTTTGACTTTTATTTTTATATATTAAATAATGTTCTGTTTGTTTTTCTTCTGCAGAAGTGCAATTTTGACAATCCACAGCTGAGTTCCTTTGGTAGTGAATTCGAACTCAATGACATAAAAAATACTGTTCAAGAATTACTTAGGTTGACATATAAACACAACAAAAACCTTGAAGAACAAGCTGCTCAACTCCATATGTTAACAGGATGGTCGCAAATTGTTGAGGCAGAACATTCACTTTTTATTTTTTAGCTTGTTTTTGATGACACTTTAAACTAAACTAATAAAGTTTTATATCACCTCTTCATCAGATTTCAGCTTCAAGAAGATTATCCTCCATGGAAAATCGATCTGAAGTATTGTTTCAGTTGCTTGATGCATCTTTAAATGCTTCTAGTTCTCCAGATTGTTCGTTAAAGATGGCACTATTGTTAACTCAGGTAATTGAAATAATTGTATATTTAATCAGTGATATTTGTTTTATAATCCAGTAGTTTTGTTTTTTTTTCTTTTCAAGGTATCGATTACATGCATGGCAAAACTACGTGATGAGAGATTTATCAGCCCTAGCGTGTTGAATTCTGACACTGTGACATGTCTTGATGTTATTACGACAAAACGACTGTCAAACGGTGCCTGCCACTCCATTCTTTATAAGATCATGATTGCAATCTTGAGACATGATACATCAGAAGCATTAAGGAGACGGTATATGATTTTGATTAATAGTAATGTTCTTTTTTCATTTTGTATAATGGCTAACTCTTGTTCATATATTGAATTTTTAGCCAATACACTTTGCTTTTAAGCTACTTCCAGTATTGTCAGCACATACTTGACCCAGATGTCCCTACTACTGTTCTTCAGTTGTTATTAGTCGATGAGCAAGAAAATGGAGATTTAAATCTCGAGAAGGTGACATTTGTATATTTAATCATAATGCAATTGTGGGTTTATTGATTGATAACTGTTTTGTTTTGTTTTTTGTTTTACTTTTTTCCAGATTGATCAAGATCAAGCTGAGCTGGCACGTGCAAACTTATCCATTATAAGAAAAGAAGCTCAATCAATTTTAGATTTTGTGTGTCTTACATCCATACATACAGTATTATTATTGTTTTATTATTATTATTATAGTAAATTTCTGAGATGGTCCCTTTGGTTTGCTATTATTTCATTTTGGTCCTTAGGTTTCATAAGTTACCCATATGGTCCCAAACCTTTAAAAATTTGTAACACATACATTCCTTAGGTAACCAAATCACCCTCACATGCTTGATCAAATTACCCTCACCTACAAAATGTGTGTGTTACAAATGTTTAAAGTTTAGGACCATATGGGTAATATATGAAACCTAGGGACCCAGAGTGAAATACTAGCAAACCACAAGGACTATCTTGACAAATACTCTTATTATAATTTTCGTCATTTCATCATCATTGTTATTATTATGATTCATGGTGTTGACTTGGCATGCAATTCCACTGATATCTAGGCCATTAAGGATGCAACTCAAGGAAGTGAATCTGGAAAGATCGTGGCACTCTTTGTTCTGGATGCATTGATTTGTATTGACCATGAGAAGTTTTTCTTAAGTCAGCTTCAAAGTAGAGGCTTTCTGAAGTCATGCCTTATGAGTATCAGCAATGTTTCATATCAGGTTTGTTATGATTCATAAACGCATTTTTTTTATCTGTGCTATTACCTATTTTTCGTTTTTAATAAATTAATATCTTTATATTGTTTTCATCAAATAGGATAAAATGCATTCTATAGATCCATTACAGCAGCTATGTGCTCTTGAGGCAGAACTTGCTTTACTATTAAGAATTAGCCACAAGTATGGCAGATCAGGAGCTCAGATTCTTTTTTCCATGGGTGCATTTGAGCATATTTCTTCATGTATGAGACAAAACATGCAAATCAAGGTCAGATTTTTATACTATAACATTTGTTAATAGGAAGTGCGATAAATTACAGTCTGATTTTTCTTCACACAGGGTAATTTAAGGCACTTCGAAACTAGTTTTGGAAAAGATTCATTTGCTGATATTCACAGACAAAGAATGGTGGTTTCTCCATCACTTCGATTGGTGTTCTCTTTGACTTCGTTAGTTGAAACATCTGATTTTTTTGAGGTAATGTTGTGATTTATTGGAGGGTTGGTAGAACTTTCAACTTTTAGTGCAATTTTTTGCATGACCTTAACCTTGTTTTTTTGTTTTTTTGTTTTTTTAGGTGAAGAATAAAATTGTTCGTGAAGTCGTTGACTTTGTTAAAGGTCATCAACTACTCTTCGATCAAGTTCTTCGCCAAGATGTTTCGGATGCTGACGAATTGGCAATGGAACAGATGAATCTTGTTGTTGGTATACTTAGCAAGGTTTGTAATTTCCCATTTTTATTTACTGTTGCTACTATGTTCTCAAAATGGGTGGATCGGTGGGTTGGGAAATAGTTTCTATACAGGTTGAATTGGGCTGAGTTGGATTGGCTTAAGGCACTTTCTTTCCAATTTTATGTATTATTTTAGATAACTATTTTAGATAACTAGGTTGTCAAATATTATTTTAAGAAATATATTTTTATAATAATAGTATATTTTTTTTGAAAATAATGATACGTTGACCCATTTAATTCCCTTTTCCTAAATTTTATGTTTTGTTTTTTACCGTTTAGGTTTGGCCATATGAGGAAGGAGCTGAGTACGGTTTTGTTCAAGGACTTTTTGGATTAATGCACACTCTTTTTTCACGTGACTCATCATTTATTTCTTCCACTCAATCAGTAAGTCATATAGGTAGCATCTTTAAAATTAAGTGTTACGCTTGACATTATTTCTTAAAATTTTTCTTTTATTCACAAAAGGATCTCCAGAAACAAAAGAAGTCAGAATCAAGTGCATTTCATCTGTGCTTTAGCCTGAGTTCTTATCTCTACTTCCTTGTTAAAAAGAAATCTTTGAGACTTCAGGTGTGTATAGAATGACTATTTTCTCGACCATTTGTTAAGAAAACTTGAATGTCTTGACCATAATGATATGATCAGGTTTCCAATAATGCAACTACTTACAACACACCAGCTGGACAGCAGCAACCTTCATTAAGCTTATTAGGTTTTCTTCTGAACACCGTCACCACTGCTCTTGAAAACACCGCCGAGGAAAAATCTTTAATGCTAAACAAGGTAACCTACTTTATATTTCTTTATTTATTATTGCATTGGAGCTGGTGTGTTCGGTCCAATTTGGTCGGTTTTGACAAAAAACCTGGGTCGAATTACCAACAACTGTTTTGTAAATGACAAACTAAACCAACCAGGTTGGTTGGGTCTGCTGGACCGGCCATATTGGTTCAGGCTTTTTGAATGGGATTTCTATGCTAGAGTCTTGAGTTTTTCAAAAGCGATAAAGATTCAATATTATTATTCAATACATATGCATAACCGTATGTTAAAAAGCGACAAAGATTAATAAATAATAAAGGTAAATGGCTGGTTCCATGTTCCATGGTAAAGGCAACTTTTAAACTGTAAACCACTAAACCATGAACCAAACCATATTATCTAAAACCTCTGGAACCTACATATTTGCTTCAGTTTGGGCGGTTCTGTTGGTTAATGGACACCACAAATTGGAGCATGATGTTGAGTTTGTGTTTCTTATGTTCCAGATTCAGGACATAAATGAACTAGCAAGACAAGAGGTGGATGAAATTATAAAAATGTGTGTTCTTGAAGATCAAGTTGCATCATCAGACAACATTCAGAAAAGGTATCAACATTTATTATTATTTTTTGTTCTTTGACATGGTATGTGATGATTTTGGACTAAAATGAGAGATGATATGCAGGAGGTACATTGCAATGGTAGAATTGTGCCGGCTGGCAGGAAACCTGGACCGACTTATTGTTCTGGTGCTTCTGCTTGCAGAGAACCTGCTCAATATTTTTCTCATACATTTTCAAGACAGGTTTGATGAATGGCTTCATTTTCCTTTTTTTTTTGGTTATGTAGTGTATTTAACAGTGAGTTTTGACTTTTCTTCATGGCATGTCAGTAGTTCATTATCTGATTCCAGACAAGCTGGAGAAGACCTCGATTCATTTTGTTCAAAGCTCCTTCCAATTTTAGAAAGACTTGAACTGCTAAGAGAGGTATGGCTAGTTAGAATCTTAATTTAATAATAATAAATAAATAAATAAATAAATAAATAAATAAATAAAAGGATATTAGGTAGCAAGTGCTTTTGAGTACCTCTAGCGAGAGACTAGCGACTTCTTTGAAGGAATTAACTCCTTGAACGTCCTAATGCAAGTTTTACCATTTTGAGTACCTCTAGCGAGAGACTAGCGACTTCTTTGAAGGAATTAACTCCTTTGAACGTCCTAATGCAAGCTTCGTTTCACCATATCTGGTTGGTTAGTAGGCTATTGTGGGGTCTCATGAGTTTTTTGGTAAGTTAGAAATAAAAAAGAATAGGTTGGAATGGAACGTGGAAACATATATAATTTTGTGGTGGGTTGTGCAGGATAAAGTGGGTCATAACTTGAAGGTGTTCCAGAGACTAGCGACTTCTTTGAAGGAATTAACGATGCAAAACTTAGCATTGTGATGGTGATGAATTTCTCAAAACTATCTTTTAGGCATGTGGGCTGCTGCCTGCTTCAGTTGTATTGTTGTATCATATTCATGTATGCATATTCTCCCTGCTGCAGTTAATTTTAAATTTTTTTATAGTCAGCTTGTGGCTTGACGTGCCTTTATATAATTATATGTCACAATGTGACCCTTCTATTGATAGACGTATTTTTTTTTTTTTTTTGAATTTTTATTGCCTTCTGGGTTCACCTTCAATGATCTCCAGCCTGCCATGGGTTACCCAAAACCTACACAACTGCAAGGTCATAAGAAGGAAGTGGACACACACCTTGAAGTTTGTATCTATTGGACATGTCTAAGAGTAGATTTTACAACTATGATTATCATAAAATTCTATGTTTGATTGTTGGATAATATGTTTATGGGTATTATATAACCAATAGTATTAATGCACGTATATAGTCGTGCTCCATCTTGTATGATCAAGGGTTCAAGTCCTGTTGTGGGAAAATGTTGTATTATGAGTAATATAGATTGCTATTAAAAAAAAAAAAGAAAAAATATTTATTAGTTTTGATCATCAATTACACCTCATTTGCGGTGTATGCATATAATGTATATATGTGGACCCTTAAGGGACAAAAGTAAAAGTGCACTAATTTTAACGTTATTTTAGTTATTTGTGAAAGTAACGTTAAAATCATTGGGATGGCCAACTTCAAACGATAACTTTGAGCTGAGAACTCTTTCGGAGCAGTCTTTCTATTCCAATTGGGTTAGATGGTAAGGTTTGTATCTATCATTCTCTTCAGATCATACTGAAAAGTGAGAATATACTGGGTAAGGTGGTTGTAGTTTTTATCATCAACATGGATGGTTAGAGTGTATTCATATTTGTTGGTTGGTCACCTTAACAGAAGCTAACATTTACAAGAAGCTTCATGGCTGACTTGCTAAGAATTGTCTTGCTACAACCTATATGCAAAATTGACTTTGAAAAAGAATATATGACGATCAAAATAAGATCAACTTTTACAAACTTCACCATTTGTTAGGTGTGTGCACTTCACATACGTATAATCCAAGTCCCTCTTTACTCGTTGCAATTCGTAGTTCTAGTCCCTTTGGTTTCTTGTAAATTCTCCAATAAAAGAATCGATCCAAAATGTTTATTTATCGCATATAACCTGTAGTTTATATTCTTATAATAGAATGATATGTTCATGACTTTACTTGTGGTTTATGTAAGAGTGCTATATTAGCTCAAATCCTTGCGACATAAATGCCCAATTACACAGTGTTAGAGATATGGGCGTAAACGAATAAATCGAATAGATCAAAAGCTCACACACGAACCCGAACCCGAGCCCAAGCCATTAAATATGGCTCGTTTAGTCATCGAGCTCGAACTTCACATATCAAGTCTAAGCTAGCTTGCAAGCATAAACGAATATTTTATATATAATTTTTAATTAATTAAGTGTATATTTATATAAATTATATATAAAATTATGAAAAATATAGCTATAAATATATTTAAAATTAATAATAAAATAAAATTAATAATTTAACTAAATACAAGACGACACAAGCCGAGATCGAGTTTTAGAAATAAAAATTCAATGAGCCTAGCACGAGCTCTTTTAAACCTTAACAAGCCGAGCTCAAACTTGTCTCGTTTGCTCCCCTAGTAACGGATAAAAAAATTGCTCAAAAAATAAATTAACATAACTAGAATGATGTTAGTATGTTACTAATCATATTTTGACATTAGTAACATGACGATGACCATACAATCAATCCTTTTATACACACACAAAAATAACCATAGCTTCAAGGGCAAACAGAAGGTACAAAATCATCTTTGTGGTTAATCTATCATCATCATCATCATCTTTGTATCTTACATCCATAGTTAGCATCTAACCCAAAGCACCATTGTGCATTTGATGTAAAACATACTACATGTAACATATTCATTCATGTTATTTTGCTAGCTGCTCATGAAGAGGAAGCTTACTCCAAGTTTCCTCAATTCCGCTTACTTGCAACGGAGGCAACGAGAAGACACTGACCGTCGAGCTTTTGCTTCTAATTTCTTTTAATGCCCTCAAAGCCGAGATGGTACTTTTTGTGTACAAGCTCTTCATGTACTCCAGCTCAGCAAGCTCTTTCGCTTTCAATGTTCCCTCGCTGCTACAGGCTGCACTGGTGGTGGGTCCTTCATTGGGAACTGGAGTTGGTAGCTCAGCTAGAGGGAAGTGGCGGTCTAGCATCGTCTCACACTCCTTCACCAACTTGTAAAGCAAATCAGTGGTGAAAAATGGCTGTTGCAAGACCTTTTGAATGAAAGGTAAACGAAGAAGTGCTCCTGTTCTTTTGTCGTATTTCTTGAGTATTTTTACAATTCCTGTTTGAAAGAAAGATCAAATGTCCATAACAAGATCTAAATTTTAACACTGAAATCAACAAGGGACGTAATTGGTGCTTGACTTAGCTCCCACTTTGCACAAGGTACAAGGAGAGGCCGTATCGCTTTGCAATAAGTCACAAAGCAACAACCTTAGCGCCCTCTAATATTGAAATCAGTATACTATGAATAATACTTTGAATTAACAAGAAAGATTAGTGATATACCAGTGTAGTTAAGAGCACTATAATTCTCCAACAAAACCATCTCTCCATGGAAATCTACGATTTCTTTTCGTAACTTGATCATCTCTTCGTTTGAACTGTTAGCTTTCATAACACTATCTTGAAATTCCTGCATGCCAAAAGCAGAAACAAACATGTTTAATAACTTATAGCAATCAAATCATTGTTAAAATTGACTTTAAAGTAAAATTTTGACTTGTAATCAGATCCACCACTTCAATGTATTAATGAGCTGATTATTTGGTTATAAAACATAAAGAATCTTTCTACAGTGAAGTACTCTGTTTAAACTCTCCTATGATATTCCACAAGTCAAGTTACTGTTTGTATAAAAAATAGCTAAAAATACAAAAAAGACAGAATCTTGACAATCATAATATGATCAATATCATTTTTTTTTGGGATAAACACGAACATATGCAATTTATTATTGATAAACATACCCAGCCTAAGTTTCTTACTCAAAATGGCCCTATCAATCAGGAGTTTAAAAGGTTGAAGAGTCCCTCCAACAAGTAGGTATACAGGGTCTCATATGATATGGCAGCATTTCAAAATCAATCAACTAATCGAATCCATAGTGTATTTATAGTAATAAGAGGTGCGTTTAGCAACCCTTTATGATATTCTAAGAAATATGAACAGTATTAGCCCTTTGAGAAATTCATGGTGTCATGCGATTACTGACAGTATGCCTAAATTATACATGACCAGTTGATCAATAGTGATGATATAGTAAGAACACTAAGTATCAGATTCTATACTATGCATCAGAAACAAGACCTAATGAATGACTCACAGAACACGTTTAGCGTCAAACTCATCCCCAATTAGCTGTTATTAATTAATCTACATACGAGCAAAATTTAACAGAGCCACTAACAAAATCAGAATCCAAATCTCATACCTTCAATTTTATGATATACACTTCCTCTTTCTCGACGAAAAACGAATTGAATTTCTCGACTTCCTGTTCCAGCAACTGAACGAAATCAATCTCTTCGTCGGACATCTCTCCACCACCACCATCACCAGCGGGAGCGACGGTACAGTCTTCTTCGGAGATCCGTGTCCGCTTCGCCGGCCTGTCATCGTCTTCGGGGGATTTAAGCTGTGGTTTGATGAGTTTCAATCGTTTCTTGAGTTCTTTGTAGGACAAGAACTTGTCTCGCCATTCGGGTAGGGTTTCCTCGATTTGATTGCTCAAACTCTTGCCGAATTTCATGATTTTTGTGAATCAATTTGTGATCTGTGAACGCGAAGACGGAGGATGAGGATGAATATAACGGGGAAGATGGAATATGCGGGAGAGGGTGATGGCATATTCTGGAGAATATTTCCGGTTATATTCTCCGAGAGAAAGCAAATGAATGAATGATGGTTCCTGCCTTCTAAAACATATTTTGTAACTTCTAATTAAAGACTATTTTAAATAAAATTAGGTTTTTTTTCTGCCGCACGTTGCGACGGGTTATCACAGCATACTTCTGATAACGAGTATTATATATCATTTAGAAAAACATAAGTTACATAATAAAATCAAATCTCTTATCACGAACTATATACAAATTTTCTCAGAAAAACATTAAATCATACAAAATCCATACAAATATGTTACAAAAACAATGGAAACATTACACAAAATCATTCACAATGGCAATCAATTGGTTGAATTTAAAAAACTCAAATCTCTAAACAAACATCAATTATATGAGAACAAATATATCACCGTTACGTTTTCTGAACGTAACTAAAACTCAAAAAGGAACAACATTTTTTTCAATATAATCTATATATATATTCAATATATATATATATATACACATATATATTTAGTATTCATACTATTCAAATATATATATATGTGTGTGTATTATTGGATGAAATTAGAGACCTAGCTAACATGTGTGGAAGAGAAGCATTATAAACTTAAAAAACAAAAACAAAACCATTGTCTTCAAAGTGAGAATACATGAAAGCTGCTTATTTCCTTACATGGTTTTTAATATATATATAATATAATTTAAAGGTTTGAGTCTCTATAAATAATATTAATAATAATAATAATAATAATAATAATAATAATAATAATAATAATAATAATAATAAAACATTAGATTTGTAATTAAAAAAATTATGTATGTTTATTACTTGTTAATGCACTCCAAGCTATATAGCATTCGCACCACAATTGCTTCGTTTATATGATATATGAATGATAAGAGAAGTTGAAAAACAAAACGACTTCTTAGTGTTAAGGGTGGACAGGACACCCTCTCTCTAATATATATATAGTTTCTGCTATCAGTTTATTATGTTATTACACGTCATCAAAATAGTGTCAAATGAAGTGCCAATGGAAAATGTGTTGAAAGTTAGGAGTGTTACTAAACATTTCTCAGTTGAGAGTATTGCCGGCCAACAGGTTAAATTTGGAAGTATTGAAATCTAATAACCAAATAAAATTGAATAATAACCCAAATAAAATAAAATACATTGCATATTTACTCATAATTTCATGACAAATTAAAAAATCCTTACATAACGAGACTCCAAAACTTTAGGATGCTAATAATTTGTTTTGCTTGGTATGGTTATACATCTCATATACACTCACATAGGTGCTATAATCTTTAGGCTTTTATTAGTGAGTCTATGGTTTCGAAAAGTCCTTACCAAATAAAAATTTAATTTAACACAAGCACTTTATTAAATGTCAACACGTCACCCTCCGAACAACTGTAAACATACACATGATTTAACATTTTCATCATGTATAGCAAAACACATTATATCTTCCTGGACTTTAATTACAAGTTTTTTAAATCTAACGAGACCTCAAACAATCGTTTTACTGGTTACTTATGTTTGCTGAACTAGTCGAATTGAATCTTCCTTGGACTTTAAACAAGATAATATGATAAATATTGAACAATCCAATAATGGTTAACATCATTGACGGAGCTTGAAAAAAAAGTCGAAGGGAGGCGGCAAGAGAATTTTAATAGGACAAAGAAGAATAGGATGAGAGGGAAAAGCGAAGGGGCCGGAGAATTTTAGGAAGAAAATGGAGGGGGGCAAAGGATTTTTAGGAAGAAAAACAAAGGACCGAATGATTTTTCGACAAAATACTACTGAATAGACTCTTCTGACCAGAAAAACATGGAAGCCGGCCCACCCGGGCCCCTATTAAGAACCATCCTTGGTTAACAGGATCTATTTATGATCAAATCGGGTTAACTAACCAGTTCGGTTCTTATTCTAAAAACACTCCTTTATATCAATTGTCCATTTGACATAAACAAATCAACTATCTCATACCTTTTTGACCCATTGCATGTAAGGTTGGTTTGAGTTGGTTCATAATGATTAAGCTCTTATAAGAGTTGAAACATTCAAGGTGCTATAACTAACCTCTTTGAATTCTTTTTTATGTTTCAAGACTTGAATTCTTGACTTTTCAAGTGATAATTAAGTATATATACAAGATTTGTGTGTCTTGTTTTCACATCACGAACAACAACTCTCTCATACTTTTCACAAATGGTTTGTTTTCTATGCTTTTGTTTCAAGTATTATTTTAAGGGTTATTGTATTTAAATACTTTCAACTTTAACCTCTTAGCCGGCAGTACTCCCAACTGAGGAAATGTTTATTGCCACTCTCAACTTTCAAAACGTTTTCTATTGGCACTCCAAAACAGGTGCCACGTCATCAAAAAAATCTGTTTTGGAGTGTCAATAGAAAATGTTTTGAAAGTTGGGAGTGTCAGTAAAACTTTTTTCTCAGTTGGGGGTATTGCCGGCCAAGAGGTCAAAGTTGGGAGTATTTGAATCCAATAACCCTTATTTTAATGGCAATGTTAATTTTAACAGTATTATTTGCTTCAACTATTGTATCTTAAAAGATAGACGAGTTTAACTTTATAAACCAAAATGGGTATTAGTAAACGTCTGTTAAAAAAAATCTCAGCCACACTCTTTCTTTCGACATTTTGATTTCTTTTGACTCTCGTTATCTATACATTTCATTTTGTTTTTATTATAATTCAAATAATTGCATATTAAATAATATGGATCTTATTTATTTTGCTCCTACACATTCAGTCAGTCTCAATAGTTTACTACTATTATTATTATTATTATATTATTATTATTATTATTATATTATTATTATTATTTAAAGATGATAAATGGGATATAAGAGCATATTATGAAAGATCCTTTAAATTTTCAATGTGAATTGTGAAATGACTTTTAAAAAGCATCCAAAAGAAAAGTGAGATAAGGTCATAAGGGCATATTCCAAGTTTGGTTCTTTTATCCTGCCCCACCCACTTTCGTTCATTGTTTAACTTTATATCTATATATTTAAATTTAAATTTAATTTAGCTATATATTTATGTCATTTTCACCCATACTTTTTCGTTAATTAAACTATATTTTATTTGTTTCTTATTTCAAACATGATGATAATATCCCCATGCTAGCAAATATGCTATTATTATTATTATTATTATTATTATTATTATTATTATTATTATATTATTATTATTATTATTATTATTATTATTATCTATTTTTACTTATGTCATCGTTACATTTTTATTTGAAACCTTTTGAAAAAGATATATATACAACGTACGCAGATAAATTAATATTTTCAAACTATTTTTCATGTATATAACTTATTTGTTTAAAACAATAATTTTATCAATTTAAATATTCATAAAAATAAAGTATATGTATATTTAATAAATTTTTTTAGAAAACTCGATTTAAAATAAATAAAACAGAAGAACCAAAAACAAAAACCACAATTGAAACTTGAACCTTTTATTTTGGTTTGGCTTCAATTATGTGTTTATTTTATTTTTTTTATTTTTTGTTTAAACAACAATAATGTATCAAATTCAAGGTCTTTTGACACACCGACTATGGATTTGTTTTAATGATGTTCAATCTAGAACAAAAAGGTGTTCAAGATTTTCAAATTTCATTTAACAATATTTGGTTTTTACATTTTCAAACATGATTTTATCACACAAAATTAATTGTTCTTGCGTAATAAAATCACGCAACTTCGTTTATTCACATGAAAAACAGCTTTGTATTTTAAGCTTTGTTATATATATGTGTGTATATGTATGATTCAGGGAGTCAATGAGAAATTTTTTTTAAAAAAGAAACTAAAAAACTCAATATTGACCATTGATCATAAACGATCAATAGTTCAAATCAAACATATGCATTTTCTGTTTTACTTTTTGTAGAGGTGGAACCGTAAGAAATACTATTGTAGAATTTTTCTAAAGATTTTTTTTTACTTTTTAAAACTTTAATAACTTCTTCATTCATTATTGGTTTTAATTAAACCATAAAACTAAATGTTTTTTGTTTTTATTTTTAATATAAGTATGTATTGTAATTAAAAAAAAGTGGAACATGTTCAAACTATTTAACATCTGCATTCCGAGCTTTAAAAAAATATATTGTTCTATATTCGACTTCATACAAACAAAATAAAATAATAATTATATATGTTTCGTGTTTTCTATTATTTTTAATTTCGATTTGGGTCCACAAGCATTTGGTTCGATCTAGTCCGGTTGGAGACTTGGAGTAAACCCAATTGCGCTCTAACTTTTTTATGTGCTATAATTTAATTCAAATACATGTTGAAATAAAATATATTTATTTTATGAGAAATATCTTGTGATGCTTTCTAATTCTATTATTATTGTAATAATAATAGAAACCAAATCAATTAAATGTCATTAATTATATTGTCTATTTATATAAAAAACTAAGGACACAGATTTAGCTTGTTTCAATGATGGTCACATGTCGAAACTAGGTCTTTTGAAAACTAAAACGAGGTTTTGAAGGTTCCAATTGATAAACAGGTTGAATAGGATTTGCTTGATGATCAAAGATCAAATCAAGTGAAGCTCTAATTTAAAATCCAAAACATTAGGAAATCAAGCTTAATTATCTTTTGTATTTGCTATCATGATTTGAATGTTGCATACATGAGGTATATGTATACAAACATACAATGAGAGTTCTTGTTGAGAGCTGTTGGATTTGTATGTCAAGTAAAGTAACGACATCAGTTAGTACCACTATTGAGATAGGATCCGCAAGGGTTGCACTATGAGCAACGAACAAGTAGATTTAATTAAAAGTTAATTAAATCAACACAATTGTGACTAATAGAGGGTAATATCAAAGAGTTGATATTTGAGGGCAATATTTGTAATTATCAATTAGTTGATAATTACATAAATTACGTTTATTAATAAATATTAATTAGATTAATATTTATTTAATTAGAATATCCATATTTTAAGATTTAAAATTTGAATTACAGAATTTTATTCAAATGATAAAGTTTTTTAATGGATATGACGGTAGATAGAAATATATACATATAATATATCTATATTTCGAAGTTGAAAAAAAAAATCTCTAGACATATCCCTCTCTCGTCGTTTTCTGCACCAATTTTGGGAGTGCCTTTTGTCAAACTGGTTGAGGCAAAGGAGTTGTTTTCCAAGTATTGTTGAGATCTTGTGAAGATTCAATAGTCACGGGTCAGATTGTGTAACCAGATATAGCGACTGGGTTCGTTGATATCGTGGTGCCTCGCGTATGTTAGCGGTTTATTCTCGAAAGGTATAATCACTAAACCCCTATGTTTGTTTATTCTGTTTGGTTTGCATCTGGACTCCTGGTGGGCAATCTGGTTTGACCGGATTGGTTCGTACAGTTAATGTTTCCGCTGTGTTTAATGATTTTAAAAATTTTAAAACCCACGTACGAATCCCAACAGTGGTATCAGAGCCACTTTGCAAACAATCAGAATAATTTAATTTAATTAAGCAATCCGGTTTATTTTTGTTAAATTTATTTAACAAAGATTGCTTCCTTTTCGTTTATTAAATATTGTGTTGTTATTGTAAATCAGCCTTTGACCTATGGTTGTGTTGGTTGTGTTTTTTTATATATGTTGTATTTTTGGCTGTTTGGAAGCCTTGTAATAGAGGTTAATTTTAAATTTATTTGTAAATTGTATTTTTGAATTATTTGTAAATTGTAAAAATGTAATCTGATCGAGGCAAGACAAGATAGAAGATTGGAAATCAACAGATGGCAAACCCGAGGGGAGACAAGATAGAGATCTTGAAGCAAGTGGAGGGAGGATCACAAGATTCAAGGAGTTGATTCTTGGTTTTGTCCCATTGTGACCTGTTCGGTTTTGTTATTGGCTCTAACAAAACCGAACATTAAAAGGCTTGATTTACATTTATTTTGTTTGTGGTTGTTTATGACATTTAGGATTAAATAATTTTGATTTAAATGACAAAACAATCAAAACAGTTTTAAA